>JAKXYG010001040.1:0-64572 GCA_025895645.1 Cardicola forsteri
ATGATAATAATAATAATAATAATAATAATAATAATGAAAATAATAAGATAAAGAAGATTAATTGCACAAATAATTGCTGTTTTCTTTTTCTTTTAATTGTCTAAGTGTTTTAGAAAGTGAAATTTGAACAAACCGTAATGGATCGCATTGATTACCAGTATTAGTTTAGTTTTGAGTGCAATGCATTAACCACCTCAGCTTACTCGGTATAATAATAATAATTCTCTGTTATATCTTTATCCACACAATTCAATTGTATTAATCTTGGTCAATCTAAATTTTAGCAAATTAATTGCTACATAATGCTAGCTTTGTGAATTAGTTAATTGAAAATATATGCAAATTCTTGAAACGGTTAAATTTAAAACACACGCTTTAGTTACAAGATGATGCAAAACAACAAAAACAAATCAAATTTTGTAGACGCTTATCTGTCTGAAAATTAGTTCATAAATAGACTTTCCAAGCGGACTATATCACGTTTTATTGATACTTTGTGGACATTCTAATTGCGTTGAAGTCTGGTCTGTACGGAGGCAATTAAATCACCTTTTTGTAGTTTGAATAAGCAAAACATACAGTAAATTGTAAAGTTGCATAAAATACACATTACTACGAGAGCATTATCTTGAACAATTGATAAATGCTGTACTGTTTAGCCTACAACTTGTACGCATCCATTTTGAAGACTGGTTGTACTTAATTGCAAAACATCCTTTTCGTTTCAACCACCCTAATTAACCTTAAAATGTTCAGTTCATAGTCAATACAAAACGGAACACTTATCTTCTTTTTTCTTTATAGTTTTTCTCCTTTTTATGAGGGTTTACTGCACACTCATCTGTGAAGTATATATCTCTCCAAAAGTATAAAGAATATTTTATATATTTTTCTTGTTTGTCGTTACGCAAATCCATTTTTTAAATCTAGTGGTTGACTGTATTTTTTACAGCCCGTTGGTACCTGCTGAACATCTTAACCGTCATTTAAACTAGCGAGATTGTTAACCATTTCAACCCGGCAGTAAGCAGTCTTCCCTTGAAAGATCGATCAACAGAGGTCACCCCAGTTTTAAATCAACAAATTACAAATTTCGTTTCTAGTAAAATATTCAAAAAATAAATAAATAAAAATAAAGTTTTTAAAAGTCTTATAAAGTAAACTGAACATAGTAACAATAAAATACTTCACTAATCCTTGAGATAAACATTGATTAAAGTTCATAAGATTCTTTTTCAAAGAGGTTAAAGTAATACTGAAAAAAAACAAATTTTGACGAGGAATTTAGAAGGTATAATAACTGGCGTCGACCAAAGAATTATGTGGATGTAGATTTATAAGAAAAAGGATGACAAAGATTGACACTTTTAACAAAACCAAATGCAGAAAACTGAATAAACATACCGACTTTTTATAAAAGGGAACAAATAAATAAAAAAAGTAGGAAAATAAATAAAGATTTTACATATTGTTTGATTTATACTACCTTGAATGGTTACGAGAAACAACTTTCACTGTTTTGACGAAGCCAAACGTGTGCCCGTATTTAATTAATTTGTTTTTTAAATAAATCTAAAATTTTATGTTTTAAATCAAACTAACAAAAGAATTCGAGATTTAGTATAAATAATGGATAGGTTGGAACAATGATTTATTAGATAGCTGAGTTTACATTGTCAAAATATTATTTCTGATGCTACATTGAAGATTAGATGTATTTTTACAAGGCTATTTTTAACTTAATTTTGGGTTTAACACTTCTTAAATATTTCTTTATTATCTTTTTAACCTCTATAGAATTATTAAGTTTTAGAAGATTTTTAAAGTTAGATTGGCATAATAAACTTGATAATCTCAGTAAATGTGCATATTCAATCTGGCTTATTAATACTATATTTAACAAATAAAAATCTGTAAAATAAATACGAAATAATAAAGGTATTACGTTTATTCGACATTAAAAAGTTTTTTTTTAAAATTAATTTGAAATTTAAATCAAGCCAATAAAAGATTTTGGGATTTAGATAAAATAAAATGAGTGGGTTTATAACAATAATTTACTTGACAGCAAAGTTCGCAGTTTTAAGATATTTTGTTTGGTGCTACATTAGATGTAATTTAACAAGCCTTTATTTCCTAAGAATACCCTTCAATTCTTAAACCTATTTAACTCTGGTTTGTTTTTTTAACACTACATAACAATTTTTTAAAATTGTTTTTAACCCTTGCAGATTTAACGGTACAAAAGTTTTAAACCCATAATATATTTTTGATTAAACATCTAGATTACTTATAAAAACAATGAGTAGTGTTTTACACATTGAGATAATAAACTTGATTATCTCCAGTGAGAAAGTGCACAAGCAGTTAATCCTAAGTTTAATAAATATTGATTTTTGTCATTAACTGTAGTTAAAAAATGAAATCAAATTAAAAACATTGACTATTATTGTCATTATTATTTCTACATATCTGGGAAACATCATTGGTAAAGACGGTAAAACCGAAAATGATGTTAAAGTCAGAGTTGGAAAGGCAATATCAGTCTTCCACAGACTCAAATCAATAAGGTCACGTTGTTGCATTTGGTTGAAGATAAAACTTTGTTTGTATGCATCAAGAATTATTCTTACGGCAATATATAAAAGGGAAACGTGGAAGCGAACAGACAAGATTGATAAGATGGGAAATGTTTTTCATCGCCGGTATTTTAGAAGTATTTTAAAAATTACCTGGTGCGATTACATTTCAAAATATGAAGTTATGAAAAGAACTGACTCTCGTTCACTACATGACATTATTAGAATTAGATAAAAAAAATTACTTGGTCAAATTCTACTTTTACCGCCCGGAAGACCTGCAAGAAGCCGTTTGGCACAATGTTCAAATACATGGAAACATTTTGTTGTCTTATGTTCTCTTTGAATTACGAGATTTCGTTGCTGTTGTTTTGCTGTAATTATTGTCCCATTGGTTTATGCTCATTTTGAAAGCAAAATGGTTTTGTAGTAATATAATAAATAATTTTTTTACAAATGCTGTATAAAAATTATTTTTTACTAAGTGGACGTTTCAGTCAAGTTAAACGAGGAATTAAAATTCATTTACCAGTAGCGGCACTCAATCTCATGCTTATCCAAGTTTGAGTCCCGCCTTGTGTCACTAATATTTTCATTTAGTGACATATAATTGTTGCAATTAGGACATTACAATACAATTATTAACAAAATTTTATGAAAAGAGTTATTGAGCCGCTATATGCATCGTTTTAATTATTTCTGAATATTTTATTAACTTTCATTCAACTTTTGCTTATCAAAACGCAATTTAAATATTTTCACAAAATATTTTAATTGCTCAAAGTAGGAAAGAACAAACGTCACGACAGATTTGGGAACATGGAACAATGGCCTGTGTATATGCTCAAATCGAGCGTTGCCACAATAAAGAAATTTAACGAATTTATCATACATGCATTGAATAAATGTCTTTTTTAATAAACAGTGTTTTTAATTATTATGATTATTTTAAGGGATACTAATGAATAATGAGTAATGCTTACAAAGTTTTAATTTCCGATAGTGGTGATATTCTTACTGTTCCTCTCATATCTGGAATAAATGCCAATCGGCATCTAAATTAATAACAACAGGGTCTATTTTTTAGCGGTATAACTGGGTTTCCGCTACGATGATTTGATGCAAACTACACCTATAATGCCTGATAGCATCATAAGGTATATGTATATTCTATATAACGGTTGACTGAAGAGATGACCTTGACAAAAAATCAGACGGCCTCGATAATTTTTGCAAACAGTGGCGACGTCACCAGTGACAAAACTTTGTTATTCTTCTACGTTTGTTGCACATAACAAGCAATTAAAATCGATCGTTTTATATGTCGTATTAATATGGAAAATAATGGAGAGGTAATCACGCCATTAATCAAAATAAAAATGAATATTATTTTATATTAAGAAATACAATGACATTTTAACTTACGTCCTTTGCACGTCCAGTTAGAAGCTCCTTTGTTAATCGATCCTTTAAAGAGCAGACTGCACATGCTGCCGGGTTGGAATTGTTGACAACCTCGTTCGCGTAGATGACGTTCGATGTGATCTGGATGTACCACTGGTCGAAGAACATTCGGGGTTGGAAGATGCAGTTAATGGATCAGAGTGGCTTTGCGTAATTACAGACAAGAGGTGACCCGACTGATTTAATATATTTTTGACCGATGCCCGTTCAAGTCAAGTCAAGCGACAAACCGCTGGACCACCTCCGCTAGACCACTTCTGCTACATCACCTCCGATAGATCACCACCTCTAGACCACCACTGCTAAACTACCACCCCAGGGTACCATAGAGACTACCCCAAGGTACCATAGGAATCATTGGATGGGTTTAATTCGCGGATGTAATTAATATTTAAAGTCAGCAAACCTCTCAAGTGTCGTTCATTGAGTGTATGTTGTATAAGTTGATGTTTTTGGTAGATTTTTGATAATAACCAGTAGGAGAGGCTAATCCCCGATGATGAATTCTAGTGCTTCACAACATAAAAGCACATTTTTCTTCCAACTATAATTTGTCGAAAATCTACGCCGACTGACTTGCATTTTATCCAAAATTTAGTAAGCGATGACACTTCTTAAAAAATTTAATTTATATTTCAAAACGAGGCTATAACTACCGACATAGTCCAACAATTAAATGTAAATCTAAATATATACCAAAACAGCCACCCCATAAAAAAATCGTCCCAATACAATTTCAGACAATTGCCATAGACAAATGGGACTGTGCCACGCAAACTCTATATACATTCATCCATATCAAATAAAAGCAACACCAACGTACAATTGATAAGAAGTCGTCCAATGTTTCTTTTCCCAACACGGAACCAAACAGTCCTAAAAATATCAATACAATGACAATTATACTTTTCAAATTAATAATGGCATGCTAATTCATTCATTCATTTTGGTTGGTGATCACGTGGTGTCACCTCTTCATTATTTCCCATATTTATACGACATGTAGAACGATCGATTTCGATGGCTTGACAAGCGTAGACAAACGTGGAAGAATAGCAAAGTTTCTTGGCTGATAGACGGCATCCTTGTGACGTCGCCACTGTTCGCAAAGATTGACGAGGCCGCCTGATTGTTTGTAAGGGTCATCTCCCTTAGCCCAAGGGCATGCTAATGATCCTGAGGATTTGAGTAATGCGCCTATAAAGTCTCAATTTCCAATGATGATGATATTACTAACTGTTCGTCCTCCACGTGGTGCATCCTGGACTAGGTGTCAACAAGCATCTAGACTAATGACAGCAGAGACCGAGTGCACAGCGAATAGGTGCTAGCAAACACCTATAATGCTTAAAAGGTATCTCGAGGTGTCTATTTACCACATGTAGGCGGTTAGGCTCGTGGATTCGTCAACCCTACAGAAGATCGCCTCGTCAATTCCTGTGACACACTGGCATCGTCGCAAGGAAGCAGTTTTCAAGACAAAAAACTTCATTTATCCCCCCCCCAAGATTCAATTCGCATCCGACAACCTTTTAGTATATGAATTGGAGAAGCTATTGAAACTTGGAATTAATGAAGAGATGGTTCTTCTACCAACTTATGTTATGTTCAAAATCTATAATAAAAGAATCCTTGTTTAAAAGAAAAAAATCAACAAACATTTAACGTTCGAAAAGATTTAAATGTATATACCTTACATTGGTTGTCAAACCCAATATGCTCTATCTATATATTGTATAGTTGGATGAATAGGATTAACTGTCAATATACCAATAACTTGAATTGGTGGGATGCCAATAATCCAGCATCGTCACAGTGATGCCGACATTGTCGCCACCATCAAACGTCGTTAATCTTCTTACCTATCGGAACTATCGGAATCGATCGTTTACTAATTAGGATGCTGATGATTTGAGTAATGCGCTTATAAAGTCTCAATTTTCAATGATGGTGATATTCCTGTCTGTTCGTCCTCCACGTGGTGCATCCTGGACTAGATATCCCTAAGCATCTAGATTAATAACAGCAGAGTCCGAATGCGAAGCGGTAAAACTGGGATAAGGGAGATAACCCTGATAAATATCAGGCGGCCTCGTTAATCTTTGTGAACAGTCGCGACGTCACAAGGATGTCGTCTACCAGCCAAGAAACGTCGGTATTCTTCTACGATTTTTGTTACGCTTGTCAAGCCATCGAAATCGATCGTTTAATATACCGTATAAATATGGAAAATAATAAAGAGGTGATGCCACATCACCAACCAAAATGTATGAAATCAATAGCCTCTTGTTTCTCAAAACTATGTCTCATATCAACTGTAGACATCTGGTCAAGATAGTATAGCATTCGAAGGTTACGATCCAATCGGAACAAACTTCAAATGGGCCTTTACATAAACCTAACTAAATGACAAATCTTTTTTGTCTAACCAATCACTGTTATCCGCAGTCAACCCATTCCTTTTTGCGATCATTCATTGTCCTACATCCACATTATTGTTTTAATACTCATACCCAAACATGAATTGAACTTGGGGGGGGGGAGTAAATCAAGTTTCTTGGCTGGAAGGCCGCTTCCTTGCCACGATATTAGTATTTACAGGAATTGACAAGGCGATATTCAATATATATATATATATAGAGTCTGAAAACTTACAGTCGGTAATCCTAAAAGTTTCATGTTGTTAGAAAAGTCTTCGTCAATTTCAACAGTTACATCCTATAATAAATAAATATATATATACACTTTAATTTCTGTGAAATGCGAAAATATAAACAAAATCATTCACTCATCTCATAAAAGATAAATTTAATTGAGGGCTGCGCATAAAGTGGTTTGCATTGCACCTACTGCCACATCTAATTATTTGTCCATCGAGGTCCAAGTCAAGCGCTTTACCGCCAGACCAATTCGGCCATTAAACATTTTCCAAAATGTTATCTTGTTATAATTTTTAATGACTGTTAATTGCATTGTATTCCTATAATGCATCTATTTTTGTGTGCTCAAAAG
This sequence comes from Cardicola forsteri, assembly GCA_025895645.1. Classification (NCBI taxonomy): domain Eukaryota; kingdom Metazoa; phylum Platyhelminthes; class Trematoda; order Strigeidida; family Aporocotylidae; genus Cardicola; species Cardicola forsteri. Next base: position 7,056 of record JAKXYG010001040.1, read on the forward strand.
CTGCTTCTACTGGAGTATCTAAGTCAATAAACAAGTCAAGCGCTTTACCGCCAGACCACCTCGGCCATTAAACAGTTTTGGCGTGAGGTTTTACTGTCGGATGCCCTTCCTGCCGCAAACCCTCCTCCTTTATCCAGACATGGGGACTGGCTAGATCGGTTCATCTTTACTACTCCGTAGGCGGAGTTTTAAAACTAACAACTGCAGACATGCAAAATGCAATTAAAAGTTTCACAAAGTTGGGTGGGCATGAGATCGAGTGTAACTGTTGGCACTGAATGTGGACTCCGCCTCGTTCTGCTTCGCTAAATATATACCTGCTAAAAAAAGTATTCCTGTGAAGCATGCAAGTACTAACTGCCGGCGTGGTCTAGCGGTACAGCGCTTGACACGAACCTAGTGGATATGGGGGTCGAATCCCACCACCGAACCGTCAAATGCGGGCCTACGTTCGGCTTTTCGCTCAACAATAGCCACTGCTGAAAAGCGCACGCTTTTCTCGTCAAATAAAATTAAACATTTATTGAGACTTTTTGAAAACCGCCGAAAATGACCGACCTACCAGTGCTTTCAAACAATCGAGCATAACACGCTGCAGTCCCAATGGGTTGGCATTGGTATGAATGTCACTAAGAAAAGAATGGGCGTTGACGAGGCTGAATGCGGCCAATCTTTCAAATTCCTTATCGGGCAACAAAAACCTCCATATTTGCAAAAAATCGTGGACATTTTGCGTCAAATTTGTCTGATTGGATGATAACTTGAGAATATTCGTCAACTGGAGAGATTGGGGGGGAAAAGATAGAACAATTCATTGGCCAAGAAATTCATTTACATCTCAATTTGGTTGGTGATCACTATTTCCCATATTTATACGACGATTGACTTGGATAAGCATAACAAACGTGGAAGAATAACAAAGATACTTAATTGATAGATGGCATCCTTGTGACGGCGCCACTATTCGCTAAAGATTGACGAGGCCGCCTGATGTTTTGTAAAAGTTATCTCCTTAGCCCAACGGCTATATTGTATACACATACCTTTTAAGTATCCTGGGTGTATGTTCGCACCCACCCGCCGTAGCGGAAGCTCAGTTATACCGCTGTGCACTCGGACCCTACTGTTATTAGTTTAGATGCCTATTAATACCTAATCCAGGATGCACCACGTGGAGGACAAACAGTCAGGGATATCACCATCATTGGAAATTGAGACTTTATAGGCGCATTACTCAAATCGTCGGGTTCATTAGCATCACGGCAAAAAATTATAATTCCTCAAAACAAAAAAATTAAGTACAAAAGTTTTTTTTTCATACTCGTGGTCACACGCATATTTATACGGCATATACAAACGATCGACTTCGCTAAGCGTAACACAAAAACGTAGAAGCATAACAAATTTTCTTGGCCGTCTGACTTTATATCAGGATTATTTCTCTTAGCCGAACGGCTACATATGTACCGTTTGAGTATTCCGCTGTAGCGGAAGCCCAGTTATGCCGCTGTGCAGGATGCACTACGTAGAGGAGGAACAGTCAAAAATATCGAGAATATGTTTGGAATAATCAGCAGTGCATACCTTTCAAGTCTTACATAGATAAACTTGAACCTACATCCTATCTGATGTGGTTAAACTTGATCCCATACATTTACTATTTACTGCCTAGTATCCTCAAATGCTGTACGTTACTACTACTAACAAGCAAGTGAATGATCCCTTCCACTAGAACTTTACATCATCATCATCATCATCGGGGATAAACACCCCCCCCCACCGGTTATTATCACTCAGGGTATCCAAAAAACCAAAACGTCTACAAAAACGTCAACTTTTGTAGTGTGTACTCAAAGAACGACACTTGAGGTGTGCTGACATTAAATGTTAATTACATTCCTAGTTAAACCCCTCCAATGATCTCTGTTGGCTGCATAGGGTAAACAAACGGTTATTAAATCTAGGATTTGCCCATTAAAACCAAAATGTCTGCTTAACGTTGATTCATGAAACATGCGCTCATTGTCGACACTGGCTGCGCAAGATTGTGTTACTGCTGAGTCTAACCGTCATAATGTTCATATTCTATGTGTTCAAGAAACCCGTCATTCAGGAACTTGTGCTATAAAAGTACCTTCAGGATCAACCTTTTGGCCTTCTCAATGTGATGTTTCTGGACCCGCCAAATATGGTGTTGCGATCATTACGTCCTCAAGTGCGATGGAAGCTCTTATTAATTGGTGCCCTATTAATTCTAAATTATAACCGCCCGCTTTCAAACTGGGAATTTAATTTTAGGTATAGTAAATGTATACTAGAACTTTACCATATATTGGTTGATTATATATATAAATTGCTAGGCCTAATAAATACAAAGTCTTCTTCAGTGAACACCTTATATAATAGATAACAGCTTGTTGCAATGTACATGCTTTACACTTCGAAATGCACAACTTTCCCGTTTTGTGTGTTAATCCCTACCGTGTACCTTCATCACCAATAATGGCGTTTTTATACACCAAAAAGGTGGGCAAAGTTGCCAACATTGCAATTCCCTCTTGGGTTCCTAAGGAGACCGACCCCTACTTAGCGCGTCCACAGGTGACGGATAGTGGGATGACCTTTAACAATAAAAGTTAGCTGTGAATAAGGCTGTGCCAAATAAACAGCCGTGGACCAAACGGATACTCAGGCGTCACAAGGTCGTCAACGCGTTGACAAGAAGGCAACAAGGGTTATCGGTGTCACCAAGCAGCCCTATTTAGGGATAGTACTGCTTTCTCCACGCAGAGGGGGGCCTAGAAAAGGTAGTTTAAAAATTACTCGTCTTCTCACCAGGTTGGCTGGCCGCGGCTAACTGGCCTATATACTCGCAATCGAAACTCTCACAAATCAATTAAATGCCGTGGTCAACAGGGCTGATACTGATGACCAAATTAAAAAAACAACACCATTCTCAGAGCTCAAACAAGGCAGAATGTGACTCGCATACTACTGCCTGCTCTGTCAATATTATTCGCGATAATGCAACGGATTTGCCCTCTTGGGTTCGATACCACAAACAAGATGAATCATAAACCAAACAACACTCATCACTTACCATCTCCTTCATGAAAAATTTATTGACGTAAAATTTAAAATCGTGCGGCAGCTTCAATGTGTATTTATCTACAACGTCCATTTTCAGCTTAGCTAGATCCAATGTCGTGCTTTTCATATTGTGATAAACATAACCCAAAACCACAAACGGCTTAAGTGATTCCACCTAATTGAATAAACAATATATATACATGTATATATAGAACGGATTAAAAATTTGGCAAAAATATTAATTCTTAATTATTTATTTCTCATATTCCAATCGTTTTATTTGCAATATTGACAACTGAAAATGGTAATATACAATGTATTGAAATATTATTGTTGGAAAATTTCAGAAATTGTACATCTTTTATTGTCAAAAACTCAAAATTTGCATTTTTATGACGAAATGTAACTTTCATCGTAAAAATACAAACTGAAATTTAATAAAAATTATTTTATGTAAAAAAAATACGATTTTAATTATAATGTTGTTGCTAGTTCATGGGCACTTTTTGTAAATAATAAAGAATCAAACAATTACGTAGACTTTCGCCAAAAAAAAGGTTAGAAATCAATATTTTATATAAAAATTGGAATATAAATGTATTATGTTAAATCAATTTGCGAATAATAACAAAATATTGATACTGTTCATTCCTTTACATATCTGGGAAGCATCATTGGTAAAGACGGAAAAACCGAAATTGATGTTACAGCCAGACTTGGAAAGGCAATGTCAGTCTTCCATAGACTCAAATCAATATGGTCATGTTCTTCTGTCCGCATGAAGACAAAACTTTGTTTGTACGCATCAATAATCATTCCTACGGTATTATATGGGAGTGAAACGTGAAAACGTACGGATAAGATTGATAAGATGGTGGATGTATTTCATCGCCGGTGTCTTAGAAGTATTTTAAAGATTACTTGACGCGATCATATTTTAAATAATGAAATCATGAGAAAAACTGACTCTCGTTCACTCCATGACATCATTACAATTAGATGAATGAAATTACTTGGTCGAATTCTACGTTTACCGCCCGAAAGACCAGCAAGAACGATTTTGAAATGGACAATTGTAAATGGTAAAAGAAAGGTTGGCAGACCAAAGAAAACTTGGCTAAGAACTATTCGGGAAGATCTAATTGAAATGAATGTTTCATGGGGGATCAAGCAAAACGTTTGGCAGAATGTTCAAACACATGGAAACATTTTATTGTCTCATATTCTCTTTGAATTACAAGACTTTGTTGTTGTTATTTTTTGCTGCAATTGTTGTCTTATTGCAAAAGGGTTTTGTAATAATAATAATAACACCATTTTTTTCCAAAACAGTAGCATAAAACGTTCCAGTAAATAAATCATTGAAACACGAAAACCAAACATAGACATGCTACATTGAACAACGACCAGATCAACTAACTTTGAAACATAACATCACGTAAGTTGGTGGCAAAACCACCTCTTCATTAATTTCAAATTTTCAATAGCTTGTCGAATGCTTGTGTTTGCTAACACCCATTCACTAAACTAGAATTTAATGCAGTCGATCTCCAAATGGCCGTTGGCACCCAGTTCAAGATACACAACATGAGAAATACTTTTGAAGTCTAAATTTCCATAATGGTGCTATTCTGGACTATTCCCTCCATATGGTGCATTCTGGATTAGGTGCCCATAACAGCAGGGACCGAGTCCACAGCGGTATAACTGGGCTTCCGCTACGGCGGGTAGGTGCGAACATACACCCAGGATACTCAAAGGTATCTTAAGGTATACGTATATCATATGTAGCCCTTGGGCTAAGGGAGATAAACCTTACAAAAAATCAGGCGGCCTCGTCAATCTTTGCGAACAGTGGCGACGTCACACAGGATGCCGTCTACCAGCCAACAAACTTCAGAGGTTATTCTTCCACGTTTGTCTACGCTTGTCAAACCTATCGAAATCGATCGTTTGCTATGTTGTCGTATAAATATGGGAAATCAATGAAGAGGTGACCACGTCACCAACCAAAATGACTGTCCAGTTCCTGAACTTAAACCAACGCAGATCGGGGTTCGAGTAGACAGCAACAGAACAATGAGTTTTCAATTTTAACGGATGAGTGCAAGAATACTGTCACATACCATAACAATGGCTAAGTTAATGAACCGACATATCCCTGCGCAAACCGTGAACAATGGAAAGGAGATTATTCGAGATGCTATGCGAACTGAAGATATGGTGACTTCGCCACTAACCCTTGTTGTTGTTGAAAGCGTACACCCTCCATAAGGAACAAGAAGGCCAATTGTGACAAAACTTTAGGCGGCTTCGTCAATTATTGCCAAACAGAAAATGCCATCATCTATTGGTCTAAAAAAAACGTTGTTGCTATTGAACAGTTGGTGGGCACATGAGTTAGATTTCCCTACATGCTGTAGCAATAATAAAGGCAACGACGTCACTATTTCCAAAACCTTTTCGCTCAAAGAACATGGAACAACGCAAGATTGTTCCATAAAAATTGGGATGCTAATAATCCACAAGGATTTGAGTAATGCTTATAAAGACAATAATGGTGATATTCCTAATTGTTCGCTACGGCGGGTAGGTGCAAGCATACACTCAGGGTACTTAAAAGATATGCATATACTTCATATGTAGCCGTTCGGCTAAGGGAGATCAAGTAGACTCGTCAATTTTTGCGAACAGTGGCGCCGTCGTCACAAGGATGTCGTCTACCAGCCAAGAAACCTCTGCTATTCTTCTACGTTTGTGTTACGCTCATCAACCCATCGAAGTCGATCGTTTGCTATGTTGTGTATAAATATGGGAAATCAATGAAGAGGAGGTGACACACCTATATTACCGTCTACCAGCCAAGAAACTTCGTTATTCTTCTACGTTTGTGTTACGCTCATCAACCTATCGAAGTCGATCGTTTGCTATGTTGTGTATAAATATGGGAAATCAATGAAGAGGAGGTGACACTATGTTACCAACCAAAATGAAAGTAAACCATAGATGTAGCAAGTACATTCCTAACCGGGGTGGTCTAGCGGTACATCGCTCAAATTCGGACCTCGGTGAACATCGGGGTTCGAATCCTATCACCGGCACTAAAATGCGGGCCCACATTCGGCTTCACCAAAATATCCACTGCTGGCAGATGTTTCTTGTAAAACATTCAAAGTAGCAAAGATACAATAAAAAAAACTATTTTTAAATAACGAGAAATCAATGTCGCCTATCAACTACAAAACATTCCAATAAAACACAACAATCAAAAATGATCATTTTCAAAAAAAAAATTTTTAGAAAATAATCAAAATAAAGTTGATCCAAAATAAGTTAATTGTGTTCATTGCATACCTTCATTGCTTGCACTAAATCATCTACCAAATGACCTTTTGACAATAAACTGGGAACACCAAAACGATACAAATTATGCGGAGACAGGTCGGATAGACTTGAAAGAGCTGAATCGTTTTTAATTAGCACACACACAAAAAAAAACAAGATAAAAACATTTAACAATTTCGACAAACAATCATAAACATAGGAAAATAATGAAGTTTCTCGGCTGGTAGACGACATCCTTGTGACGACGGCAACACTGTTCGCACAAAATTGACGAGTCTACTTGATCTCCCTTAGCCGAACGGCTACATATGGTATAGCATATCTTTTAAGTACCCTAGTGTATGCTTGCACCCACCGCCGTAGCGAACAATTAGGAATATCACCATTATTGTCTTTATAAGCATTACTCAAATCCTCGTGGATCATTAGCATCCCAATTATATGGAACAATCTTGCGTTGTTCCATGTTCTTTAGAGCGAAAAGGTTTTTGAAATAGTGACGTCGTTACCTTTATTATTGCTACAGCATGTAGGAAATCAACTCATGTGCCCACCAACTGTTCAATAGCAACAACGTTTTTTTTAGACCAATAGATGATGGCATTTCTGTTTACAAAAATTGACGAAGCCGCCTAAAGTTTTGTCACAATTGGCCTTCTTGTTCTTTATGGAGGGTGTACGCTTTCAACAACAACAAGGTTAGTGGCAAGTCACTATATCTTCAGTTCGCATAGCATCTCGAATAATCCCTTTCCATTGTTCACAGTTTGCGCGGGGATATGTCAGTTCATTAACTTAGCCATTGTTATGGTATGTGACAGTATTCTTGCACTCATCCGTTAAAACGAAAACTCACGTTCTGTTGCTGTCTACTCAGACCCCGATCTGCGTTGGTTTAAGTTCAGGAACTGGACAGTCATTTTGGTTGGTGACGTGGTCACCTCTTCATATATATATATATATATATATATATATATATATATATATATATATATATATATATATATATATATATATATATATATATATGGACAAATATGGGAATGCTAATAATCCTGAGTATTTAGTAATGCTTATAAAGCTTCAATTTCCAATGATGGTGATATATATATATATATGGACAGCATGGAATGCTAATAATCCTGAGTATTTGGTAATGCTTATAAAGTCTCAATTTCAATGATGGTGATATTCCTGACTGTTAGTCCTCCACGTGGTGCATCCTAGACTAAGTGCCAACAGGCATCTAGACTAATAACAGAAGGGTCCGAGTGCACAGCGGTATAACTGGGCTTCCGTTACGGCGGGTGGGTGCGAACATACACCTAGTAGGATACTCAAAAGGTATCTTAAGGTATACGTATATCATATGTAGCCCTTAGGCTAAGGGAGATAACCCTGACAAAAAATCAGGCGGCCTCGTCGATCTTTGCGAACAGTGGCGACGTCACAAGGATGCAAATCTACCAGCCAAGAAACTTTGTTATTCTTCCACGTTTGTCTACGCTTATCAAGCCATCGAAATCGATCGTTCTACATGTCGTATAAATATGGGAAATAATGAAGAGGTGACCACCGAGTCACCAACCAAAATGAATGAATGATATGGACAGCATATTAAATAATAGACTCCGGTATGTGGTAAAACCAACAAGCATACTCAAATAGACCGCTATATAACCATATAATTCATTACAGAGATAGTATTAGTATACAAAAACAAAAACACGTCAGAAAACGTTTAAAAATACTTGGAATCGACTTTTTCTTCAATCCAGAAATCCCATAATGATGATCATAATCATGAACACTGTAGGCCAAATCGATAAACGCTTGTTTAAACGACAAATCCTGCAAGTTTTTGAAAAACAATTGCATTTATTTTAAAAATTTTCCACAATCTTCAATTTTTATCAACATTAATTCAAATTGACATGCTAATGGCAATGTAGGATAACAGTCTAGATACTTCCCTTGGTACCTAGTCCAAGATGCACTACATGGAGGAGGAACAGTCAGGAATATTGAGACTTTATTAACGTTACTCAGATCATTAGCATCTACATGTTTTGGCTTTCGATTGTATGCTAATGATCCCCGAGGATTTGAGTAATGCTATATAGTCTCAATTTCCAATGATGGTGATATTCCTGACTGTTAGTCCTCCACGTGGTGCATCCTGGACTAGGTGCCAACAGGCATCTAAACTAATAACAGCAGGGTCCGAGTGCACAGCGGTATAAGCTGGGCTTCCGCTACGGCGGGTGGGTGCGAACATACACCCAGGATACTTAAAAAGGTATCTAAAGGTATACGTATATCATACTAAGTCGCTGGACTGACATATCTGTGCTCAGCTCCGAAAAACCGTGAACAATGGAGAGCAATTATTCGTGATACTTTTAGAACTTGGAATCAACTATGTCGTTAACTATGTTTTTAAGGGTAGCCGTTGGGCAAAGGGAGATAACCCTAACCAAGAAGCAAACTGGCGTTGTCATAATAATGCTGTCTGTCAGCCAACAAACTATATTATTCAACTATATTTACATAACAAAACATAGGTTGGTGAAAGAGCCATTCCTCTTCAGTAATTCCAAGTTTGACTAGCTTCTCGAATTCCTATACGAAAAAATTATCGGATGTGAATTGAACTTGGAAGAATAAATACGGTTTTTGGCTAGAAAACCGCATCGGTGATTTTCTATAGGAATCGACGAGGCGATCTTCTTTAGGGTTGACACCAGTTGACGGATTCACAAACCTAACCGACCACATATGGCAAATAGTTACCTTGAGATACCTTTAAGCATCTTGGGTGTATGCTAGCACCTATTCAACGAACGGGAATCCAGTAAAAGCCCAGTTATACCGCTGTGCACCCGGTCCCCGCTGTTATTAGTCTAGATGTCTATTGGCACTTAATCCAGGATGCACTAGATGGACGAGGAACAGTCAGGAATATCACCATCATTGGAAATCGAGGCTTTTTATAAGCATTGCTCAAATTATTAACATCCCAATTGTATTTTCCTTACGGCGGGTCGTTGCTCCTAGTAATTTTCCTCCACTTGGTTCTATACTAAATCAATTTGGAGTATTATGACTGTTTAATAGTTGTGTTTCGTTTTTATCATACTGCCAAATGCCTCTCCTACCGCCCAAACCCTCCTCACTTATCCAGACATGGGACTGACTAGATTAGCTTTAGGCTGAGGTCGAAATACAACTAGAAGAACACTTGTCATTCGGTTCGCATGCATATCGATCTTACCAAATTGCCAGCTTTCAAATATGGATCCAAATTCAAAATAAAGGCGTAATCAGTCATATTCGGGTCAATAATTTTGAACAAATCCAACGATGCCTTTTGGTGTCCATTGGCCAATAGCACCTGGATTGATCGACGGGCAAACCTTTGACCTTTTCTCGACATTGGACGTGGGAACAGTGCGAGCCACTGTTGATAGGAGAGAAATAAACATAAATTCTTAGTAATATTGTTGAATGCATTGGAATAGTGCTTATAAAGTATCAATTGCCAATAATAGTGATATTCCTGACTGTTCCTCTTCCATGTGATGCATCCTGGGCTAGGTGCTAACAGGCATCTAGACTTAACAACAGCAGGGACCGAGTGAACAGCGGTATAACTGGGCTTCCGCTATGGCGGATAGGTGCGATGATACATCAAGAATGCTTAAAAGGTATCTTAGGATAAGTTCGTGCTCACTACCATGTCCGTTCAAATTTTCCGTTAACCACCCGATCTTTTTTTCAATCCGGGGTAATAATTGAGCTTCCATAGTTATTGTAACTGTATGAATTTCAGTTTTCACTGAATTAATAAATAACAGTCCGCTAGTGTATCAATTTATGGACTTATACAGCCTCCCTTATTGGTTTTATTATTTAAGTTTGAATATTTATAAATCGGAGATAAAAGCACACAATGATATGCCTAAAAAATTTAAGACACCACATAATTAAATGTAAATTATACTTAATCAGTGTCAGGCTTACTCATAGCACGATAAATTACATCTCTTTAATAATAATTTAAATAAAAACTTTTAAACCGATCCACTTTACCAGGAAAACTACTTATTAATATATTTTATTTTTACCAATTTGAATGTTTGCACAAGAAACGCATGCCTTTCAGCAGTGGACATTGTTTAGCGAAGCCGAACGTGGACCCAAATTTTAGTGGGCCGGTGGTGGGATTCGAACACCCCGATGGCCACCGAGGTCCGAATTCGAGCGCTGTACCGCTAGACCACTCCAGCACAACTTAAATACACCATTGCATGATTACCAATACAGATACTTTATTGATACCATCAATACAATTCTTAGATTCTTAAAAATAGTGTCAAATTGTTTAAGCAAACGACAAGCAACTCAAAATAACAACAACAACAAACGTTGGTTAGGCAAAACCACTTCCTTATTAGTTTCAAATTCTCATAGCATCCCGTATAATCCCCTTCCACTGTTCACGATTTTCGAAAGCGTCTTGAAATATTTTAATCCAACGACTAAGATAAAGTCCCAGCCAAACATATAAAAACATGAAAATGAAAAACTTTTTTGTTTAAAAAAGCAACAAACTTCTGGAAATGTATTGTCTTTCTTTTTTTCATTGCATATCAAATGTGTGTACGTATTGACCATATCAGAATCACTAATTTGACGACCGTCTTTATCCAACACGGCCGATGCTCTTTGGTAAACATTGAGCACATTATCTCGATCGCCCATATCCGCGTAAGCACTCAGCATTTCTCGAAAAACATAAATACTAGGCCAAAAACCCAAATCTTGCATATATTCGATAGTAGATTCAGCATTATCAGGTGACCTAGTACAAATACACAAATATATAATTATCAACATTCCTTCCTTTTGGTTAGTAATCTGGTCACCTCTTCATTATTTCCCATATTTATACGACATGTAGAACGATCGATTTCGATGGCTTGACAAGCGTAGACAAACGTGGAAGAATAACAAAGTTTCTTGGCTGGTAAACGGCATCCTTGTGACGTCACCACGGTTCGCAAAGATTAACCAGGCCGCCTATTTTTTTGTCAGGGTTATCTCCCTTAGCCCAACGGCTACATATAGTATACGTATACCTTTAGATACCTTTTAACTATCCTGCGTGTATGTTCGCACCCACCCGCCGTAGCGGAAGCCCAGTTATACCGCTGTGCATTCAGACCCTGCTGTTATTAGTCTACATGCCTATAAGCACCTAGTCCAAAATGCACCACGTGGAGGACTAACAGTCAGGAATATCACTATCATTGGATATTGAAACTTTATAAGCATTACTCAAATCCTCAGAATCATTAGCATCCCTATCAACATTCAATAAAATAAATAACTCATTATCATCACCACTATGGGATGCTAATGATCCCCGAGGATTTGAGTAATGCTTATAAAGTCTCAATTTCCAATGATGATGATATTCCTGACTATTCGTCCTCCACGTGGTGCATCCTGGATCAGGTGCCAACAGGCATCTAATCTAATAAGAGTAGGGTCCGAGTGCAGTGGTATAACTGGACTTCCGTTACAGCGGATGGGTGCAAGCCTACAACCAGAATACTTAAAAAGTATCTCAAGGTATACGTATACCATATGGGCTTACCCTAACAAAAAATCAGGCGGCCTCGTCAATTACCGTTATTCGTAATCTGCCCATTTTAATTTGTGACCATTTATTATCCTTCATCCAGGGTATTATTCTATTAGTCATGTTCACTCATGAGTCATTCGCATTTCATGTATACTGTTATATTTGCACACTATTAACCAGTGTCCCCTAAATAATACCATACCTCTTTACGCAAATCATATTGAACATGACTTTTGAATATATGTTGATTTTGAATTTTTTTAGCCTATGTAATTTAATCTTACTTTACTTATTTATTTATTTATTTTTGGACTGATGTTACATACTGCTAATTGTATTGTATTTTTATAATTGTACATCTTTTTTATGTGCTGAAAGCTACTTCTACTGAAGTACTTAAGCCAATAACCATAAATAATAATAATAATAATAATAATAATAGATCATGTTGAATAATTATGCTACAAAAGTTATACAAACTTCTGATAATTCTGAGGATTTGAGTAGTGTTCATAAAGTCTCAATTTCCAATGATGGTGATATTCCTGACTGTTCCTCCTTCACGCGGTGCATCCTAGACAAGATGCCAATAGGCACTTTGACTGATAACAGCAGGGACCGAGTGTGTAGCTTTATAATTGGGCCTCCGCTTAGGCGGGTGGATGCAAGCACACAACCAGAATACTTAAAAGGTATCTTAAAGTATATGTATAATAAATGTAGCCGTTCGGCTAAGGGGCCTCGTCAATTTTTGCAAACAGTGGCGATGTCACAACAATGCGGTCTACCAGCCAAAAAACTTCGTTATTCTTCTACGTTTGTTACGCTTATCAAGCAACTGAAGTCAATAGTTTAATATACCGTAGAAATATGAAAAACCAACCAAAATAAATGAATGCTTATTAACGTGCTATTTGCCAGTTAATAAAATATATAATACTAAAGTTAGTTATTCACAGTTTTAAAAATCGATAATTAAATAATAACGGCCAGAAATATTAATTTACTAACATTATTTTAACAAGAACGATTGTGTTGGAGTAGCATAAATAACAAAAATGCTTTATTCATGCCTGAATAAACACAAGTTCAAGTTCTACTATCAGAATTAATTGTGGGAACTCATTTTCTCTTTACTAAACAGTTTATATCATGGAAAATGCTTCTCGTAAAACATTTAGTATTAAAAAACATACTACCATGAACAATTTTGTCATATAACGTAAATAAAAAGAATTATCTAGCATTAAATATTTACAGTGCAACTAAAAATTAAACTTGAAATCCATCTACTGTTTTTCTGTTTTCAAAAGTTTAAATCATAACTTATTAGTCAATAAAATTTGCCTTATTTTGCCAACAGTGTAATCATTTGTTCATGCAGCGCATATTAAAGGAATTAGACTTACAAACTTTACAGAAATCTGTCTAAATAGAATTTAATAAATGGGTTTTTTTATTAAATTATTTATTTTCCTTATCTTATTTAAACGTTCAATAACCACATTTAACTGATAAAATTTCAATTCTCTTCTAACTTACTTGGCTTTAATGTAGCCGTGTACAACATAGGATAAAGCGAATTCGGATAAGATCATCTGTTTTCCCTTCAATAATGACAAACATGAACTGTAAAATTATTAATAAATAAAACTATACTCAATTTGATCCATATCACCTGTTTTCGCATACATTCGAATAAGAAAGTTCACCATTGTCTATAAATAATAACAAATGTAAAAACAATTCTAATTACTTCATTGGGCTTAATTCCGTGTTTAGCCAATTGGGATAAGAAAAGTACTCTATCCAAAGGAACATTCAAACCAATTCTAAGATTGATATAATCGTTAACCAAACCAATTTGACGAGCTAAAATAAAACGTTTACTCGTTGCAAATAAAACAAACTGGAAAGGACAGTAGTCCATAAATCGTTTAATCGAGACTGCACATCAACTGGAGACAAACTTGACGCCTCATAACGAAATGTTTGCATGTCGGTAGAAATTATTTTGGAATCACATACAACTGATTGACTGGAACTAATTATGTTTTGTCCAGATATTGTTGAATTGTGAAATAATCGCCAAGTAGTACATTGTAAACGTGTAGGTAGAGAAATATGTTTGCCTACTGCACCAGATAATAGTAACGAAAAGTACATTGCTCCTGTGGAGTAATAAATAATCAAAAATTCCAAATACAAAACTCTAAAAAATAATTTATTATAGGTTCAATAATATATAAATATATATTTATTTATTAACAAAAATTACAAAAATCAAAAATAAATAAGAAATAAAATTGATAAATATATATCATTAAAAAGATCTAAAAGCTCAATAAGAACAAAAATGCAAAAAAAACTTTTTTTTATTAAAAACCTCAACTATCCATTTTTCAACATTTTTTAATTATGACCATTTAATTTGAACATTATTAATCATATTAATTATCCATTTTTCTTTTAAACATACAACCATCACATTTTTATGATTTGACGTGTTGTCCGTTTAAACACTGTAATTTGGATATGTTAAATTAATGGTGTTTTAACGTAACTAAAGTAAAAGTTAATCTTAGTTTGTTTCCTGTTAGTATAGTCTATGTAGGTAAATACCTAAAGACTAACGAGTATTGGATTCGACCATCATCAAACGTCCGCGTACTATTTAAAGAGTAACTAAAAAATATTAAACTGCCAACAGTTTTATATTTATTAAAACATTAATATTTTACAATTACACAAATAACTTTAAAAGAACACACTTAAAACAAGAACAGGATAATTTCATATTTCGTCTTAAATAAACAATAAACTAGTATTCGTTTTAATCATGTTTTTTAATTTTATTATTTTAAATACTTTACAATGTTTATGAGTTGTTAAAATGTCAATTCAACCCTGGTTCGGTAACTACCTTAAGCAATCATAAATAAAAATATTCAATTAAAATTATTTGAAGATAGACATAATTAGTAAAAAATGTATAAAATAACATCATAAAATCTAAGATAACAAAAACTAAAACCTTAAATATCCAACAATATCAGTTTTTAACGACATACCCAATAAAAACCTAGAAACTAACGAACATACCACCAACGACTTCACCAAAAAGTGGCTAGGTTATTGGTTAATCAAAATTAATAAAATAAAAGGTTGTCAAGAACGTTTTTATTAAACTTATTTATTTAATTAAAATAAAATAAAATAATTAAAAATTTTAATTAAAATTAATTATTTGTTGTTAAAAACATAACTTTTTATTTCAGATAATACAAATTCTTTTGTGTGTACAAAAACAATTTGTAACTTTATTAAATTTAACGTGGACTTAACATATGCATGTAATTTTTTTAAGTAATTTTAGGTAAAATTACGAGTTATGTAGGAGGAGACTCTTTTTGGTACTCGGTTCAAAATATCAAATGTCGACAAAATAAATCTCGAAAATTATGTATATAATATATTATGGCTGTATAAAATAAACAGGAATACAAAATTAAATATATTTAGGGAGAAAATACTTGTCATACGCCGATTTGAAGGAGTCAATAGACGGGGCTGAAACAACATGGCTTGGTAGAAGATTGCACGCGGAAATGACCCTATACGAGAAATGGTTTAAACGTAACCGGGATCTTACTCTAGGTTTGGATAACTTAAAAGGGTGCCCCCGTCGAGAATCATTAGCAGGGACAAGAGAAAGTTTAACACTATTTGACCTTAATAATTTATAAACTAAGATGAGATCGCCCCAGAGCCTCCTATCTTGCAATGGAAAGAGATTGAGAGATTTTAATTGGTTAGAATAGCTTACGTTCTTGAGCTGTCTAGAGGTCTTTGTAAACCTACGCTGTACTTTGTCTAGAATCTTAATGTCTGCTTTCAAGTAGGGGGATGTAACTTGGATACAATATTCTAAATGGGGTCTAATATAGAGTTGGTAGAGTAACCGTGTACAACTCACCGGGACATTCCCGAGATTGCGATTAAAGAATTTAGTGAGTTGGAACCCTTTGGAAGCTGGTTAAAGGTAACCCCTAGATCCTTAATAAAATTACCTCGAGTGTTGGGAAAAGAGTCTAGCGCTCTAAATATATTGCCTGAATATTTACCAAGGGAGAAGTGTTTACACTTGGAAAAATTCAGAGGGAGCGCATTTGCTATGGACCAATTGTAAATACTCAAAATGTCTAGTTGAAGTTGTTTAGGATTAGTACTCCAAATCTTGACATCATCAGCGTATAACAAGATGTCAGAACGAACAACGGCGGGTAGGTCATTAATATAAATAATGAATAACAAAGGACCAAGGACGGACCCTTGGGGGACACCTGAGGTAATGTTAACAGCTGTAGAAGTGATATCATCTAATCTTACACTTAGTTGCCGATTGGAGAGGAAATCTATTATCCAATCGTGGAGAAGCGGGCTAATCCCAAATGCTCTCAGCTTATTCAATAATGCCGAATGAGGTACTTTGTCAAATGCTTTGCAAAAATTAAAGTAGATGACATCGATCAAATGAGAGTCCTCCAGCATTCTAGTAAGACTGTTAGTGAACGCTAGTAGATTGGTAAAGCAGGATTTAGAGGGCATAAACCCATGCTGAACAGGGTTAATAAGGTTGTTGTCGACTATAAAATTAATTAGATAAGATTTAATTATTTTCTCCATAATTTTACTGGGAGCAGACAAGATGCTAATAAGCCTGTAGCTCTCAGCCTTAAATCTACACCCAGATTTGTAGATTGGTCTAATATAAGCTATTTTCCAGACGGAGGGAACTTTGCCTTGTTTTATAAAAAGGTTAAACAAGTAGGCAAGAGCAGGAGCTAACTCGGCAGCGCATTCTTTGAGAATTCTAGGATATATTTCATCCGAGCCTTTAGAGGAAGATTTTAATTTGAGAAGGAGATTACGGACAATCTCCGGGATGATGAGGGGCAATCCTGATAAAAGCGAGGGACTAGTGGAGGAGTTTCCTATATAATCTGCATTAAAGACAAATTGGAAGTATTCGCAGAATGTGTTGCAGACTACAGGCAGGGGAAGAAGAGACCCGTGAATATCTTTAAGTTGCGGAAGAGAATTTGTGGTTCCTCGTTTGTTCTTGATAAATTTGAAAAGCAGGCTTTTGTCAGTCTTAGCTTTAATTAGAATACTATTAATTCTATGATGTTTGAGACCGGTAAAACTAAGTGCACATTTATTTCGCAAAGCTAGGTACTCATAATAAAAACAGGAGAGGCTAATTGATTTCCACTTATAAAACGCGCGATTACGGAGTTTAATAAGTCGAATAAAACGCCGCGAAATCCTATTCGATGGACGAAAGGGCGCATGGAAGGGGACATAAAGTTGAACTCCCAACTTAATAATGTTAGAGAAATAGTCGCTAAAGTTATCAATCTTGTCCGTGGGGGAGTAAGCCCATTCAATATCCTTAAAATGGTTCTTTAAACCCTCAAAATTAGCATTACTGAACTCGGGGATAGGAGCAGAACTAAATTTGGCAATAGGGGCTGTGCTAGGGAGATGCACTTTGTAGGTCAAGACCGAGTAGTCGCTTTTACCCAGTGGAGGAAGAACATTAATAGTATCTATTAATAGTATCTATTATATGAGGGTGATTTGTAAGTACTAAATCAAGACAGGAAGAAGAACAACCAACCCTGTGTCTAGTATTGAAAGACATGTTGGAAAAGTGCATTCTTAATGCAGAATTGAAGAAAGCGTGAATCGAAGAACTTACCTGGACTAGTTAGGGTGTCCCAGCTGATAGAAGGGGCGTTAAAGTCCCCCATGAGAACTAGATATTTATGAGGGGAAACGAGGATTGAATGGAATTCTTCCAATAAAACAAAGTTAGAGGCCTCTGAGAGGGATGGAGGTCTGTAAAGAATAGAGAAACTAACCAGATCTCCAGAAGTGAGGGAGATAGAGATTGAAAGCAAGTCAAATCCATGGTTTGTAGCATCAAGGGCAGGGAGGAGAGAGTAGTTGAGGCCATCTTTAATATAGAAGAGACAACCACCATATTTAGTCCGCCTAGAATCGGACCGGATAATACTATAGCCTTGGAGTAGCAGTTCACTATCAAGTATATCCTCCGGCAACCAGGTTTTAGTAATGCCGATAATGTGAGGTTTAGATTTTAAGACCAAAAACCTTAACTCAGTGTGCTTATTAAGGAGACTGCAGGCATTGGTATAAACTACTCTTAAAGGAGAGGAAGAAGCGGTCCTGTTCTTTTTAGACAGTGGAAGAAATGGACATGGCTCCGAGGCGCAAGTGGAAAATCCTGAGAATCAGGGACGTAGAGCGGGGTGTTTTCAAGTCTAAGGGGGGTTAACTTGACTATGGGTATAGCGGCTAATTTTGGACAGGGTGAGTGAGGCAAACTAGGGGTTTTACTAGTCCTATCTGACGTAGCGTATCTTTGTGTAAACGAATCTCCGGGAATTGAGACTTAACGGTCGACCAGATACTGAGGATATCAGAGGCAATATCTGAGGATTTGAAGAAGACAATAATTGGAGGGAAGGATAGACGCCGCTTACAAGTCATACGCGTAGTTTTAGAATTTATTGGCTGGGGATGATAAGTCTTAACTATTTCAGAAACAATCTTTTTGAAATTGATGGCGGTGTCGGGAATGCCTCTAACTATTAAATTGTTATCTCTCCTTTTATTGGCAGCATATTGTTTAGCGGCTAATAAGATGTTGTCTTGAGAAAGTCTAATAACGGCATTAGTAACAGGAGAGAGAGTAGCTTTCTTAAGAGTCGAGGTGAGGGTCCCAACAGAAGCCTTGAGCTGATTAATCTCAGCAGAATGTTTATTATAACATACGTGCAGAGCAGATTGCGATTCAACTAGTTCTTCTACGAATTTGCAAATGCTGGAGTTACCGAGTTTAATATCTCTAACTTGATCTAGAATTAGGTCAAGTTTGGTGTCTAAATTAGAGTCAGACTTAGTGGTAGCGCGGGAAGGATGGCAAGGGAAGAATCGGTTGACCAGATACAATTCATACAAATAAAATCGACATCACTAGTAGCTAATTCATTGTAGATACTTTCCGACAGGTCAGTACAATTTTCGTGGGACCAAGTGTTGCACTTTGAACAAAGCATACCAGTCTTTACAGATTTACTACACCCGCGACGGCCACAAATTGCAAGCTAAGATACTTTTATTGTTAGGTTAAAACTTTTAAAAAAATGTAATAAAAATAAAATATCACAAGCAAAGCAATGTGATAATCGGGTTAAAGAGATTATAAAATAGAGGATCAAGCGCGATACATATAATCGTACTTGAATCAAACAATTGGCAAATAAATTTGCACAATTATATACAAAGCTCACATAATTAACAAAAACTGAACAATTAAACACAAAAAAAACACGTAAAACACGTAAACACAATGGCAAACGCAAAAACAATAAGTAAACTTTTGAGCGCACGTCACGCAAGCGTATCGTACGGATTCAAAAGTATTACACTTTAATGTTAAATTAATCACATTATATAATTTTATGTATATATATACTGATTCTTTATATGTTTGTGACTGAAGAGAATATACGAAATGAATTCATCTCACAGTTTACGTCTTCTATTATTTTTGCTTGGAATTATAAAGGGAGCCTAATGCTTTAGATTATTTTTTTCCATAAGTTTACTAAATGTAGCTAAAATGCTGATTAACCTAAAATTCTCAGGTTTAAACCTGCTGCTTGGTTTAAGGGTTGGTCGAGTAAAAGCGACTTTCCAAATGAAGAGAACTCGGCAAAAAAAGCTAAAAACATAAGAAGAAGCACGTGCCACCCAAAACTTTTGGTAAAAATTGAACCAATGAGAATGAAGTAGGATAGACTAACTAAGACAGGAATTTTTGTGAAAATGTGAACTTGATAATAATTTAAGTGAGTAGGGGAGTTGATGTAAGCTAATGGAAAATGGGCAATAATAACTACTGACTATGGGAAAAGTAGTCAAAAGTGTAAAACATAATTTTCTAAAAAATAAATTAAGGATAATTTTCTTAATAAATTGCTTAATAAAAAATAATTTAATTCATTTTGGTTAATAAAATTAATTTTATAATTTTTTGATGTATTTTTTTATTTATGTTAACATAACAGTTACTGTTGTGATAGCATAGACTTCCTATAAACAAATATTGACATAAATACGAATTGATTATTCTACATTTATTTTGACAGCAGTCCGTTCTGTAATTAAATATTTTTTAGAATGATAAACAAAGAATGATTTAAAGTTGCATACCTATTAATGCAGTCAGTGTTTTTCTATAAAATAAATGTTTTCTGTTTTAAGCTATTCCAAGTTGTAAACACTAGACTTTTATGTACATAAAAAGTAGTAACGTTATTGAGGTTTATGGTTTATTTATGCTTATTATTAACTAAAACAAATAATTATATTTTACAAGTTACATCGTTTTATGTTAGAATTGTAACTAGTGCACAGGATTTAAATGCAATTCGATTACATCAATAGTGAGGTTAGCTTCTACTTAATATCTGTTAAGTCAAATAATACTTTGATAACATAGTGATCCGACTTACAACTACGATTAATAAGTAACTTAAAAAATTATTGTTATTATTTTATATTATATTAGTAACATTCATATTTGGTTATACTTAAGCTTAGTGTTATATAAATGTAGTCATTTTACGACAATATGTAACTTCTATGTGATGCGAATTTAAAGAAATTCGTTAAGTATTTAACACTTTTTTCTGAATAGTTATCACGCAAATGTGTAATAAAAAAGTACACATTTACTTTAGCAACTAGGTACTGTCAAAAATATAAGCCATTTATAGATATTAATATTACGTCGATATAGCTACACGCTGAACATAGATTAGAAACGTTTGTACTTTATTGCGTAGTACACGCGCCACAGTATCAATAAACACTAAAGTAAAAAATTACACTACTTTATGGTACAAAGTGAAATAAATATAAATTAAAACCAAGTGTTATTTTTGCAAATAAACAAACATTATCACATAATGAAAAAATGAAAGCCCTCAATAATATGACACAAGCTTTTTGATTTACTAATAAATAGACACTTGCGTACTGTAGGAATTGTAACACGTGTAATCTTTGTTTAAAATTGTTTTTGGCTTATAGTAACCCTTTATATAGTTTACTTTTGCTTTATTTTATGGACTTGTAATGTCAACATATCAAACAAATACAGGATACAGGATAATTCACGAGATTAGTAGGAAAAACTCCTTTTCATTCTTGGTTCTGAAATATCAATATATCTAAGAGAAAGAAAAGAATAAAACTGGGGAAATATAAATAAAAGCTAAATAAAATTAAGAAGAGCATGCTTATCATAAGTCTGCTTAAAGGAATAAAGAGAGAGGCTGAAATAATATGAGATGGCAAATTATTCTAGGCAGAAATGATTCTGTGAGAGATATAACAACTCCGGAGACGTGTACAAGCTCTAGGCTTAGAAAACTTAAACTTATAATCCCTTAACATTTCCTGTAAGAGAATGAAAAACAATGCACTACAGCCAAAATAAACTAATTGATAAACTAAAACAAGGTTGCCTCGGAGTCTTCTATCGGATAACGGAAATAACTTTAACGTTTTTATCCGATTAATATGATCAACTTTATAAAGGAAGCTTTTTTTAACTTGATTAAGTCGAAAATATGGAAAGTAACTTGAATATAGTATTCAAAATGAGGCCTAATGTAGAGCATATATAAAAGACGTGCACAACTGGGGGAAATGTTCCCTAAGGTACGCTTAAAAAAGTTGATTAACCTAAAACCCTTTTACGCAGCTAGAGTATGATGGGCTGAGAAAAGGAGGGAGAATGAGAAAGTTATCCCTAAATCTTTAATAAATTGAACCAATGTAATAAGATTTTATCTGCAGGGAATGTTTGCATAAAAAATGCAAACCCACTAAAGAAATAGGAGTATTGTTTGAGAATAAAGTGGATAACATATACAATTATTTAGAAGATAACTGTAACAACACTACAGTGCACAAGGAAATTTGTGCTCTTGCACAAAAATTTGATGCATCCACAATCGATATTAGGAATATCTATAATGAAATAATGGAGTTAAAATCTCATATCTCCATGCTCGGTCCAGCTAATGCAGCTGCAAACTGTGCTTTAAAACTTTCTCAGGAAGAGATTCTAAACGCCTCTAAAGATATTGTTACTGAACAACAAAGAGCATGTAATATTATCATTAAGGGTATGCCCGACACAGTGACAAACTGTCACCAAATTATATCTGATATGTGTAAAGATTTTCTCCATCCTGCACCTTTAATTAAAGTAAGTAGGATTCATTGTAAACTAGATCATTCTGCCTCCTCCGTTACTTGTCAGTTTCCCTTCACCTAAATATGTATTAGACATTTTTAAGAGCTGGCCTAGTATTAGGAGTTCGCTACCTTTCAACTTAAGACTTTTTAAAGATCTACCACCAGAAAAAAGGCCCAAGCGGTCTTCTTCCCTAGGTAATATCCCTAACAATGTGTTAAATCCATCTAAAGTTCCAATAGTTGTGTTAACACCTTTAAAACTTGATAGAATTAATCAGGATTTTCCCCCCACGCCTCGGGGTTAAATTTACGTCCCATTAAGACATCGACTAAGACAAAATTCACCATTACTAATAACTCCGTAGCACTCAAAGTTGTATACACTAATGCACTCAGTATTAGGAATAAGTTGTCTGAGTTTAAGTGTTTAGCCACCTCTTACAAACCACACATCATTGGAGTTACAGAAACTTGGCTTACTGATGAAATTTTAGATAGTGAAATAAGCATTCATGGATATAATATTGTTAAGATGGACTCGCATAGGAGTAAATGTAGAGGGTGTATTTTTTATGTCAAAAACTCCCTACACTTCTCTATTTTTAGACCAGTTTCAGGTAATATGTTAAAAGGGTATGATCTTCTGCATTTAGAGATTCCATTGGATTCGGGAAAATTAGCTCTCTTTTCTATTTTGTATAGAACCCCTTCTCTCTCAAAAGCCTTAGATAGATCTCTTGTAAAGGAACTCTCTTTCCTCACCTCCCTACCTCATAAATACATTGTTTTAATGGGGGACTTCAATGCTCCTTTAATTAACTGGAATTCCATTGAGGGGCCTCAACTATTCTTTGAACACAGTCTGCTAAATTTTAGTATTGAACACGCTCTCAAACAGCATGTCCGTTCCCCTACTAGATATAAAGCTGGATGCAATCCATCTTGTCTGGACCTGGTCTTTACTAATATTCCATCTCTAGTAGACTCTATCAAGTTTTCTCTCTATTGGGAAGGAGTGATCACTCAGTCCTATTTTTCTCAGTTTTCTTTCCCACGCCTATCACTAAATTACAGAAAGGAAACATACTACCCTTTCCTGATTTTAGGAACGCTAATTTTAAGAATTTACGCGAGTTTTTCTTTAATACCAATTGGAATCTACTAGGTTTTAATAATGTAAACTGCCTATGCTTACACATAACAGACATAATTAGTCGTGGCATTAGATTATTCGTTTCCTTCAAGATTCAAGCCTCACATAAAAAGCTATTTCCCAGCCGTATTAAAAGGTTAATCCAGAGTAGAAACACGGCATTTACTAAGTGAAAAGCTACAAATTTACCTTGTTTCTATTACAAATATATTGATATTCGAAATCAAGTCGTGGCAGCTATTAAAAGGTTTAAAGCTATAAATGTATTAACACATTATTACATAGAGCCAAAAATGATAAAAAAATTCTATTTAATTTTATTAAAAGGAAACGATGTTCGGAAATTATTCTTCCTAATATTAAAGACAGTAATGGTCAGGTACTATCAGCTGAATCATCGTGTGAAGCTTTTAAGGAATACTTTAAGTCAGTTTTTTGTACTGGAGAGTTGGTTGCCAGCTGTTCTACCGATCCTTCTACTTATTTAGGTAATTTCAATATCACTAAGGATATGATTTGTAAGCAATTTAAGCATCTAAAATCTAATTCATGCGGGTCTGATGGGATTTACCCTAGAATTCTTAGGGAGTGTGCCGATGTCTTGGCACCAATTTTCCATCATTTATTTAATGTATCCATTCTTAGTGGGCAAGTACCAGACGTCTGAAAATCAGCTTTCATTAGGCCAATTCATAAAACAGGCAGCAGATGTAGTCCTGATAGTTACAGGCCGATTAGTATTCTGCCTGCACCTAGTAAAGTAATAGAGAGACTAATCAAAGGATATTTAGTAGATTATCTACTGAATAAGAATTTAATAAATTCTGCTTAGCATGGATTTATCCCTTCCCGTTCATGTCTAACCAACCTATTAAAATTAACAAACGGGCTAACTGGGGATTTAGAGCAACACTCAAGTGTGGAAGCCGTCTACTTTGATTTCTCCAAAGCTTTTAATAAAGTCCCGCATTCCCTCATAATAGCTAAGTTAAAGACTTTTGACATAGGTAATCCTTTATTAAATTGGATTAGTAATTTTCTAAAGGATAGATATTTCAGAGTTAGGCTTGGCAACGCGTTATCCACCCAGTGCAAAATAACATTAGGTGTGCCACAAGGGTCAGTTCTAGGTCTTTTATTTTTCATATTGTTTGTCAATGATTTATCTGCAAATATTCAATCAAACATTCTCCTTTATGCGAATGATGTTAAAATCTGGGGCACAAACCCGGAACTTTTGCAACAAGATATTGATAATATATATCTGTGGTCGGTTAAAAATAGGCTTCCTTTAAATTTAAAAACGTGCAAACATATAACTTTTGGACAACCTTTGGGGGTAGCTTTTATAGTTCAGGATAAATTTATTACAACAGAAAAAGTGGTTAAAGATCTGGGGGTAACATTTACGTCATCCTTAGTCTTCTCATTACATCATAAATTAGCGACCCAAAAATGATTCAGCCTGATTAAGTTTTTCAGACAAAATTTAGGCAAAATTCCGATAGATAGCCTTCGATTATTATTTATGTTATGTATAAGGCCACATTTAGAATATTGTATCTAGGTAACTGCCCCATCCCTAAAAGGTGACATATATCAACTGGAAAGAGTCCAAAAGATGCTCTCCAGACTCCCTCATGAGCTTAGTTTTAAATTATATCCTAAACGTCTACAAAAATTAAAATTATTCCCTTTAGAAGATAGAAAACTCCGAGGCAACTTAATTTTAATATATCAGTTATTCACCAGCAATAGTATCAGGCACTTTTTTAATGTTAATAATGGTAACCTTAGGGGACATTGTCGGAAATTCACAAACCTAGAGCCCTCACTAGTGTTAGACTAAATCATTTCACACACAGATCCATTACAGAATGGAATAAGCTTCCAAGTCATGTAGTTAAATCTAATTCCTTAGGGTCATTTAAGATAAATTATGACAAACACAAGCTCTCCAATTTCATTTAATTTCTAATTTATTTTTTCACTCTTCTCCACCATATTTTTCTTATTTTCTTTCACATTTATTTACTTTTCTTGTCCCAGCTTCTTCCTCCCGCTTTATTCTCCCCGATTTTAAATTTTCAGATACTTTGAGAACCGAGGATTAAAAGGATAAAGTCCTACGCACCTCGTGTACCGTCCTGATCCTGATCCTGAATAAGAGAGTCCGTTGAGGGAGATGCTCTAAAAGTATTACCCGAAGGTTTACCAAAACTAATATGCTTACATTTCGAGAGATTGAGAGGGAGTAGGTTTTTAAAAGTCCAATCATGAATATTAAAAATATCTTGCTGTAGAAGCTGTAGATTCCTTATAATTAATAAAAACATTGTCATTCTTATATTAATAATGTTAACCACATTTAAAACTAATTTAGTTATAAAAAATTGTTTTATCAAATTATCCAATTTTAAATGCATAACAAACAGCAGAATTTTACAAACGTTTAATCTACTCTCTTTGTTAATGAATAACATTGTTCTGTTTATTATAATATATAATATAACAATGTTAGTAGATGTTACTTCTCACAAATTTATTTTATATTAGTTAAAGGTTTCTTTTTACTCAATTTATAATACATTTGCCATCCAATTATAAAATATTTACAAATGTTAGGTATAATTTCTGCTTAGTGGAAGATAACCAATTTTAAAAATGATAATATTACTGTTCATGATGCGTTGTTATTTTCTTACTAACTTTAATTACTAAAATCTTTTTAAACTTATTAAAACATTTGCATTTTAAATAAAATTAATTATCATATACAAATTATTATATCAGGTATTCATGTATTCAGGTATAATCACAAGTTATGTAGAAGGAAACTCCTTTTTGTACTCGGTTCAAAATATCAAATATCGACAAAAATAAATGTTGCAAACTTTATGTATATAAATATGAATATATATATATATATATATATATAGGAATATAAAATTTAAATGTAATCATGGAGAAAATATTTGTCATACGCCAATTTGAAAGAGTCAATAGACGAAGCTGAAACCATGTGGTTCGGTAAAAGATTCCATGCGGATATGACCCTATACGAGAAATGGTTGAGATATAGCTTGGATCTTACTCTAGGTTTGGATAACTTAAAAGGATGCTCTTGTCGAGAATTATTAGCAGGGACGAGAGGGTGTTTAACACAATTCGACCTTAATAATTTACAAACTAAGATGAGATTGTCCCGGAGCCTCCTATCTTGTAAAGGAAAAAGCTTAAAAGACTTAAACCAATTAGAGTAGCTTACATTCTTAAGCTGTCTAGAAAATTTAGTGAAGTTACGTTGTACTTTGTCTAAAACCCTAGTAAATTTATTATTCAAGTGAATCTGACAATACTAATATAACATTTCTAAAAAACATAATTCCTTAAAAACCCCATTGTTAAAGTCTTAATGTCTGCTTTTAGGGAAGGGGGTGTAACTTGAATACAATATTCTAGATGGAGTCTGATATATAGCTGGTAGAGTAGCCGTGCACAACTCACAGGAACATTCCCTAGATTACGCTTAAAAAACTTAGTTAGTTAAAACCCCTTAGAAGCTGCTATCCTACAAAAAATTTAGGAAACGGTTAAAAGTAACCCCTAGATCTTTAACCGAATTGACTAGAGTGATGGGTGATGAGTCTGGTGCTCTAAATATATTGCCTAAAAATTTGCTAAGGGAAAAGTGTTTACACTTGGAAAAATTCAGAGGGAGTGCATTAGCTATGGACCAATTGTAAATACTCAAAATGTCTAGTTGAAGTTGTTAAGGATTAGAACTCCAAATGTTGACATTATCAGCATACAGCAAGATATCTAAACAAACAACATCAAGCAAATCATTGATATAAATAATAAACAACAGAGGGCCAAGGACGGACCCTTGAGAGACGCCAGAGGTAACGTCAACGGTTGGTTTTTATCATTTACCCATTTTCCACCTGAGCCCAACTTACAAAATAAACTCCTCGAAAAATTTCTATTTTAAAATGGGTAAAAGGTTTTTACCACTTTTTAAAATTTATAGTGAAAATTGAACCAATAAGAATGGTGCAAAGAAAAGATAGTAGACAGAAAATGTTGGTGCGTGTATGGTCTAAAAACCGGATAATGAGTTGGATGAGATAAAAAAATGGGAGGTTCTTTTTGCACACAAAAATTTTCGGTAGATGATAAAGGGAAAAAGTTACGAAAGAAGGAGCCAATAAGAGTCAGATAACCTTTTGTGTGAGTGTGTAATTACTCGGCAGTTGGGGATGGAAAAGTTTCAAAAAGTGTGACTAAATTTGCACGATGACGCAATACAAATCGTATAGTGCTATGTAAATATTGATTTTTCCACCTTATCTATATTTCAAGGTCAAACATTCCCTTTTGATAGAAGAATGCACCAACGTGACTCACACTCACTCACGGAGGCTGACCAATAAGATTATTTTTTTGCGCAAAAACCTCCCGTTTTTACACAAAAGTACAACGGGAAAGCATGCATTTACTTTAGCAACTAGGTACCAACAAAATATAAGCCATTTGTAGACATTAATATTACGTCGACATAGCTACACGCTGAGCATAGATCAGGAACTTTTATATTTCATTGCATCACACACGCGACACAGTGTCAATAAACGTTAAAGTGCAAGATTTACAATTTACAGTAGCAACTGGAAAACAGTAATTAATAAAAAATTTCTTCATTTCCAGGGTAAAAGCAGGAAGAGAAAAGCAATTGTGTAAATTAAAAATTATTATTAAACTGGATGTTATCAAACAGTGGTATTTTGCAAATATACAAGACCTACATCAATTCATTGCTGCAGTAATTGCAAAATTTATTTTTGCTTTTTTAGGTGATAACTATTCACACTGCAAATGGGGTACAAATATTTAATAATCTCATGTCAAGTGTTTATATGGATTATGTAGACAAAAATTGCTTTATTGCAGTCTACAATTTTTTTACTTTGTTATTATTAAATATAATGTATTATAATATAGGCATTCCGTTTGTATCTAACAGTTATTATAGGATGATATAATAATTCGTATTTAATACTTTATTTTTTTTTAAATGCAGATGTTTTAATAAGCTCAAAAGGATTTTAGTAATTAAGGTTAGCAAGAAAATAGTAGCGCATCATGAACAATAATATTATTGTTTTGAAAATCGGTTATCTTCTACTAAGCAGGAATTATACCTAACATTAGTAGAAACCAAATTACAGTTAATGTTTACGATTGTTCTGATATTATACATCTAACTTAATTTTTTGCTAAGGAAGATAAGTGCATTTAGTTTAAATGTTTATAATAAATCTTAAAGTTTTAGTCTGTACAAATACATAAGACCTTTAACAAGTATGCAAACGCTGTACGAAGATTGAATCGAATACTGCTTAATTGGAAATACCTAGTCTTCAGTTGTTTGCCCAAATAGATTGCAATAATGAAAAACAAACATATTAAGGCCAGTGTTTATTCAGTGATGCTAAAAGCTTTATGAAGTAGTGATAACAGTAATTGAGGAATTTCCTATTGTTTCTTATGCTTAAACTGTTCACGTTTATAATTGGATGGTAAATGCATTATGACTTGCGTAAAAAGAAACCTTTAACTACTATAAAATAGATTAATAAGAAGTAACATCTACTAACATTATTATAAATGTATATGTTGTAATAAACACTGAACGATGTTATTTATTGACAAAGGGAGGAGATTAAGCGTTTGTAAAATTCCACTGTTTGTTAAACATTTGAAATCGGATAATTTAATAAAACAATTTTTTTAAATGAGGTTAACATTATGAATATGGTAATGATAATGTTTTTATTAATAATAAGGAATCTATTTGATATTTTGACATTATAATATATTTAACGAGTCCATGAGATAAAACAAGTTAACTAGATAAAGGGTTACAATAAACCAAAAACAATTTATTCATCATTCTAAAAAATATTTAATTACAGAAAAATAGATAAACGGATTTCTGTCAAAATCAATGTAGAATAATCAATTCATATTTGTGTCAGCATTTGTTTATGTTGAGCATATCTAAATTGTACAAAAACATTATTTATATATTATGTTAGCAGTAAAAGAAATATATTTTATACAATTCTAATGTAGGTCAAAAACAAGAATATTGATATTTTAAAAATATTGAAAAACAAGAAAATTCGTTATTTCAAAAGAACTTATATTATAAAATGTGCACACACACACACACACATATATATATATATATATATATATATAACTATTTTAGGTATTATTCACTGTTTTTCTCAAAGCTTTTATTTCTAAGTAACCAATTTGCTTGTTTTCTAATTTTTTAAACTGCCAATATTCTTATTTTTGACCTAGATTAGAATTTTATGTGATATTGGTATAAAAAATATTTTTTATAGAATATTTTACTTATACTGTTAAGACAAATACTTAAAGAATGTTTTTGTACAATTTAGATATGCTTAATAAATAGTGATACAAAAGCAGATTGATTATTTTACATTGATTTTAACTGTTCATTTACTGTATACATTTATGTACCGATTTATACCAATATATTGGTTAGACTAAAATGCTGGTTCAGTTATACGGCACTTATTACATTGTAACAAAAACGAACATAATTTGTGAAATACGATCCCTTGTCCCAATTTATTATAAGCATCAGTAAACTGGAAGCCTTGATAATATTGTCCTCACAATAAAAAAATCATTTAAAAAAATTGATAACAACCAGTTTAATACTAATTTTTAATTTACCATTTGTACACAATTGCTTTTCTTTTTCTACTTCTACCCTGAAAATGAAGCAATTTTTTATTAAATACCGTTTGTCAATTGCTACTGTAATTTGTAAATTTTGCACTCTAACTTTTATTGATACTGTATCGCGTGTGTGACGCAATGAAATAAAAAATTTCTTGATCCATACTCAGCGTGTAGATATGTCGACGTAATATTAATGTCTACAAATGGCTTGTATTTTGTTGGTACCTAGTTGCTAAAGTAATGCATGCTTTCCTATTGTACTTTTGTGTGAGAACTTTTGAGACGTCATTTATTTCAATAAACAAATTTTCTTAAAACCAAATACTTTAAAAAAATTGAAAAATAATTTAATTTATTTACCATTACTGCACCGATACGTGCAATCACTTTTTTGCCGTTGTTTGTCGGAATGACGTTCTCTTGTATTGTTTCCGTAGCAGTATAAATGTTTTACAGAAGCCAGATTGCTCACCTTGGGCGTTCAAACCCTCCTCCTTTATCTAGACTTGGGACTGGCTGGATTCAATCATTTCTGGTCCAAACTAGGCAAAGTTTATATTTATGTCGAATACAAGAACATTAACACTGAAAATAACATCTTTGACTAAAATAGACGTTACACTTATGCAATTGCTTTCAGATAAAACAATCAATAATATAATTCAAATTTCCTAAAACTATTTTAAATTTTAATGTAAATGGTTTGAGAAATAAATTGTTCAATTAATAAAATTAGTTATATAATGCAAAATTGAATTCCATAACATTGGGTTAAAAACGTAGAAAGTCTTACATTAAACATTTTGAAAATTTTTTAGAAATCAGTGAATATTATCTAAATGATTAAAAATGTACGACATTTATTATCTATTTACATATGTACATACTTTATCTTATACATTATTTTTAAGCAACTAATTTGCTTGTTTTCAATTTGTTTTTAAATGTCAATATTCTGGTTTTTAATCTAAATTAGAATTTTATAATATATTTGTATAAAATATTACTTTTTATAAAATATTTAACTTATACTGTTAAGATAAGTTCAAGTGACATTTACATAAACCTATCCAATTTATGAATATTTTTTGCTTGCAAAGCGGTAAAACTGGGATAAGGGAGATAACCGTGACAAAAAATCAGGCGGCCTCGTCAATCTTTGTGAACAGTCGCGATGTCACAAGGATGTCGTCTACCAGCCAAGAAACTTGGTTATTCTCCCACGTTTGTCTACGCTTGTCAAGTCATCGAAATCGATCGTTCTACATGTCGTATAAATATGGGAAATAATGAAGAGGTGACTACGTCACCAACCAAAATGAAAAAATTACCAGTATCACCATTTTCCATCTTCGTTTTATCGCCATCCTCCTTCTGAACCCCTCCTCCTCCATCGTCACATTCAACCTCTTCGCCGCTTTTGCCCACCGGTTTGTCGCCGCCTTGCTGCTTTTCAAACTATCGAACATAATAATAAATAAAGAGCTGATGCCACATCACCAACCAAAATGTATGAAATCAATAGCCTCTTGTTTCTCAAAACTGGCTAATGGGCCTTTACATAAACCTAACTAAATGACGAATATTTTTGTCTGACCAATCACTGTTGTTCGCAGTCAACCCATTCCTTTTTGCGATCATTCATTGTCCTACATCCACATTATTGTTTTAATACTCATGCTCAAACATGAATTGGGAGTAAATCAAGTTTCTTGGCTGGAAGGCCGCTTCCTTGCGACGATGCCAGTATTAACAGAAATTGACAAGGCGATATTAACATATATATATATATATATATTTATAGAGTCTGAAAACTTACAGTTGGTAATCCTAAAAGTTTCATGTTGTTAGAAAAGTCTTCGTCAATTTCAACAGTTACATCCTATAATAAATAAATATATACGCAACACTTTAATTTCTGTGAAATGCGAAAATATAAACAAAATCATTCACTCATCTCATAAAAGATAAATGTAATTGAGGGCTGCGCATAAAATGGTTTTACATTGCACCTACTGCCACATCTAATTATTTGTCCATCGAGGTCCAAGTCAAGCGCTTTACCGCCAGACCACCTCGGCCATTAAACATTTTCCAAAATGTTATCTTGTTATAATTTTTGACACACTGTTAATTGCATTGTATTCTATAATTTTATCTATTTTTGTGTGCTCAAAGCTGCTTCTACTGGAGTATCTAAGTCAATAAACATAAATAATAATGATAATAATAATAATAATAATAATAATAATAATAATAATAATAATAATAATAATAATAATAATAATAGTAACAATAATAATAACAATAATAATAATAATAATAATAACAATAATATAATAATAATGACAATAAAATAGTAATAATGATAATACTAATAATAATAATAATAATAATAATAATAATAATAATAATAATAATAATAACAATATAAAAGTAATAATAATAATAATATAATAATACTGACAATAAAATAGTAACAATAATAATAATAATAATAATAGTAACAATAACAATAATAATAATAATATAGTAGTAGTAACACTAATGTAATAATAATGACAATAAAATAGTAATAATGATAATAATAACGATAATAATATAATAGTAATAATAATAATATAATAATACTGACAATAAAATAGTAACAATAATGATAATAATAATAATAATAATAATAATAATTATTATTATTATTATTATTATTATTATAATTATTATTTTAATGATAATCATAATAATAAAGGTTTGGACGAAACAGATCAGCACCTGGCAAATTCGAAATGACTGACAATGTCATGCTCTGCCCTCATTGATATCACCGCAACGAAGATTGTAAAAATCCTAATGTAATCTTACGTACCGCAACTTTGGCTTATCCATATGCTGATTGGAAAAAAAGAAAAGATAGTCACAAAACGTACTTGCATGGATTTTGTTCGGAAAGGTCTTTACCCTATTTTAGCCGAAACTCTATCTTGGAAACAATGACAAAGTCACTGGATTGACATATCTGTGCTCGTCTCCGAAAACCGTGAACAATGTTGTGTTTTTGCTTAAACTATAAATTTAATAAAAATAATATTAATTTTACTGCAATTAAAGTAATATTTCTAACTCTGTTCCGTACCTATTTAAAAAAAAACATTGACCAGATATTAATTTCACAGCGATATATTTAAGACTTCTAATTTAACTGATCAATACAAGTGTACTTCCATAATATTTTAAGGTTTATAGTATCAAGACAGCTACTTAATTATTTAAAAAAGTAAAGATAATTGTCAAATACAATCGGTTTTTATTATTTGAAAATAATTTATCAATTTCTTACATTTGTTGTTTGAGATACTCTATAAAGTTGGAATTAATTCTACTTGAATATTGGATATTTTAGAAAATTGGATATGAGTGGCTGATTTTCACTTTATGTGTACAATTCGAATCCTTTACTTATCTGTCGCCATTTGACATAAGTGAAGTTTTTACATTATTACACTATTATTACAAAACCCTTTGCTTTAAAAATATGCAAGGAGCAATAAGATAACAATTACAGAAAAAACAACAATAAAGTCCCATAATTCAAAAATAAGTTGAAACAACAAAATTATTAGTCAAGTTTTCTATAGTCTACCAATCTTTCTTTTACCATTTTTTATTTTTTATTCCAAAACCGTTCTTGTTGGTCTTTTGGGCGGTAAATATGGAATTTGACCAAGTAATTTTTTTGTCCAATTGTAACGATGTCATGTAGTAAACGAGAAGCAGTTCTTCTCATAATCTCATTATTTGAAATGTGACTGCTCCAGGTAATCTTTAAAATATTTCTAAAATACCGGCAATGAAAAACATCCACAATTTTATCAATTTTGTCTGTTCGCTTCCACGTTTTACTCCCATATATTGCCGTAGGAATGATTATTAATGTGTACAAACGAAGTTTTGTCTTTAGGTGAATGATCAAATTGATTTGAATGCATGGAATATTGACATTGCCTTTCCAAGTCTGGCTTTAACATCAATTTCGATTTTCCCGTCTTTACTAATCACGATTCACAGATATGTGAAGGAATCGACAGTATCAATATTTTGTCCACTAATGTTGATGGGCAAATAATTATGTTTATCAATGGGTTTTTAAGGAATTATTTGTTTTTAGAAATGCTATATTAGTATTGCCAGATTCACTTGAATAATAAATTTACTAGGTTTTCAAGTCAACCATGAGCACTGTACAGCTGTTTCATCCTTTTTTGGAATCATCAGCAGCGCATACCCACACCCTATCTGGTGTCAGGCCAGCGCTTTAAACCACTGAGGTACGGGTGGATGACCTTCGACCTAAATCTGATTAATTCTAATTGCCCAGTGTCCTCAAATGCTGCTACGTTTCTACCAGTTTAGCAAGTGAATGAACCCTTTTACTAGGACTTTACCATATAGGTCCTTGCATACTGCCAGGTTTAATATAACATTTCTATACATTTCTGTACAGTGCTCCTGGTTGACTTGAAATCCCAGTAAATTTATTATTCAAGTGAATTTAACAATACTAATATAACATTTCTAAAAATAATTATGTAACAACTATTTTGCCTTTAAACAATTAATTCGAAAGTCAAAATACGAGAACTGATATCACTGAAACGTGTTGTCATATTTTGCATCATTTACAGTTATTAAATTTAAAAGTATTATTACATTAAAAATCGTCAAAATTTACTTATTTTATTAATATATTTCTACACTTGTATATACACAATGATAATTTATATTCAATTGTCTTATTAATATATTTTGAATTAATGTAATAATGAGATACTAAGAATCTTAAAGATTTGAGTAAGTTTCAATTTCCAATAATGGTAATATTCCTGACTGTTTGTCCTCTAGATAATGCATCTTGAACTGGGTGCCAAGTTCAATCTCTTTGTATGGGAATTTGAGCTGCTGTACGAACTTGGAATTAATGAAGAGGTGGATCTGCCACCAACTTATGTTAAATGTTAAGTTATGTTATTAATGTAGCAATAATCGTGTAGATTTTGCGAAAGTTAGTTTTTTTTAAATATTGATGCATTGAATTTATTTATTATAAATTAATTAAAATAATATTAAAAGTTACACATTCAATCAAATTTAAACGTTTAATAAGTGTACCCAGACACACATGGCATAGAAAAATGTCGAGAATTAATTTTTGAATTATTTAGTGCATATATATATATATATAGCTACTTGTGATAAAACATGCATATTTTAATGATTTGTAAGCATTATTTATAATTAAATTGCTTTGTTTTACATCTCCATCGTAAAGTTATGTACGTGTAAGTCATTTTATGCATCATTGAATTATGAGCTTGTCATGAATCTGCGTCCGCCTCCTTCCCGAATTTAGAGTTCCCAAAAATGCCTAGCCTAGCCAAATGCATTGCCCTCCTCTCAACTGCCAGTTAAATTTAACCAATTGTGTTATGCACAAATCAATATTTTGAACTCAATAAAAATTGTATTGTGCACAGCAAAGTTAGAAATGGTAGCCAATAAAGTTGTTAGCAAATGAAATTAGTTGCAATACAAGTAGAAAACAGACTAAGATAATCACTTCACTCGTGTCAATTGTGAATAGCTCGATTCAAATTATTTTTATTGTCCTTTCTCTACCTCGATTAAATAGCAATTTTTTTTCAGTTTATGTAGAAATTTGCTTATGTTGAGTAGTATGATCAATTCCTGTTGTTGGCAGTCC
This sequence comes from Cardicola forsteri, assembly GCA_025895645.1. Lineage (NCBI taxonomy): Eukaryota > Metazoa > Platyhelminthes > Trematoda > Strigeidida > Aporocotylidae > Cardicola > Cardicola forsteri. The sequence continues at coordinate 43,203 of JAKXYG010001040.1, forward strand.
CATTGTTTAACATATGTATACAGAACAATGAAAAGAAATAAATTAATAGTAGTATTATTTTTATTATGTATACTATTGCTTTGGTATTGTAACGATCGACGTAGAATTGCAATTGTTGATACGTACAGTTCTAATAATATTGCTCATATTTATGGACTTCCTGTACTCCTGTTATCAAATGCAATAATGGATCTGTCAAAATTGTTTGGAGCTTTGGGTGGTGAAAATCTCCTTGACATTGTCAATCGATCTGATGATGAAGAAATTTTGAAATATCAAAACGGCTTTATTTCAGTCAATTCGCCACTAAATGTTACTTTGTACGTTGAAAAATTGAACGTTTTTTTGAATATTATTTTGTGTTACAATTAAAATTAATTAAGGTTTTGTTTAATGCCAAAATTGTGAATAGTTGTACATGTGTGTTGGAAAACAATTCAAGTGTACGGTCATTACAACAATTGCCGTAAGAAAGTGATTATTCACTAACTAGAACATCGCCAGCCACTGCACAAAACGCGACTTTAATTACATAAAGTATTAACTAACTCATAATCCAAGATTGAATAAGTAACATTATCAACATAAAATATAGCGCTAAATATTAAAAAAATAATTTTTAGTGTTACTAACTTGGCCCTCTGGGCTAAGGACCTAGCGCCGGGTTCAGAGTGATTATGAATGGAGGCTCGCCATTACACTTCGCGGGTTGAAGCTCGCAACGATTCCTAATCGGGTTTGCTCGGGCGCAATGGAGAGACCTCACGGTACTGTCTTGCTTGCCGGGGTAGTCTAGCGTTATAGCGCTCGACTTGGGTTCGAATCCCATCGCCGGCACTAAAATGCGGGCTCACGTTCGGCTTCGTTAAAATGTCCAGTGCTGAAAGATGTTTCTTGTAAAACATTTAAAGTAATAAACATTAAAAAATAATATTATTAATATATATATATATATATATATACTATTTATATATTGTATATTATTAATTTATTATTAACATATAATTAATATTATTAATATTATCAAATGTGATAGCTTGTGTTTGTAACCACTTGGCATAATCCGCAATGTGTTTAAATTAAGATCTTTATGTAAATAAAGTAAATGTACATACAACTGAAATTAATTTTTTAAGATTTTTGTAAAAAAATTGTGACTTTGGTATACATAAAGTGCATTTTACCTTAACATACAAATGCTTAAATTGATTAATCTTATTTCATATATAATGGTTATTTAATACTTTTTATAAAACAAATGCAATATTTGTAGCATAATTTTTTTTCAATCGTAAAATTTTAAGTTTGTACAAAGTCCTTTCAAGTCAGTGTTTTATCAGTTACAACTAAAAATAATAAACACTAAAAAATTTTATTTTACTATTATAAAATATACTTCATGTGCTTTGTCTTTGTAATAAAAATTGACTAAACTTTCCGTAATTAAAGAGTCAAAATATAGCATTTTTTCTGCTCTTAGCTAGCAAATTACTAATAACAGCAGGGATCGAATGCACAGCAGTACAATTAGGCATTCATTGGATTCTCGTTCAGTAAATGGGTACTAGCATACACTCAAGATGCTTGAAAGGTATTTCGAGGTAACTATCTATAATAAATAGACTGTTAGGTTTGTGAATCCGTCAACCGGTGTCAATCCTATGGAAGATATCTTCGTCAATTTCTGTAAAGACTGACGTTGTCGCAATGAAGCGGTCTTCTAGTCAAACAAACTTCATTAATCCCTAACCAAGTTCAATTTGTATCTGACAACTTTTTCGTATATGAATTTGAGAAGTTATTGAAACTTGGAATTAATAAAGAGGTGGTAGCTCTGCCACCAATTTATGTTATGACCAGTCAGTTTTAGAATACTACTCTGTTGAAAGCCAGAATTTCAACGTCGTTAAGATTATCAATTACACAATTTAATTTTTTAAATCAATATACAGTACAGTTTCGTTATTTTAAAATTTAATACAAAGGATTGTGTGTTTACTACTTTGAATGTTTTACAAGAAATATGCCTTTCAGCGAAGCCGAACGTGGGCCCGCATCTTAGTGGGCCGGTGGTGGGACTCGAACCCCGATGCCAAGTCCAAGTTGAGCACTGTACTGCTAGATTATAAATAAATAAAGTAAAAAGCGTACATTTTTACTACAAATTGATAGCATATTATATATATATATATATAACAGAGAACCAATTAAAAATGTACCAAATTTGATTAAAATTCTGAAGTCTGTAGTCGTAAAACAATTGCCTTACAAAGAAAATGTATTTATATATAATGAATTTAACGTAAGAATAAAAATATGTATTATTTTTAATGTTTTGTATGTATGTTTGTCATTGTTAAACATTTTGAAAAACCCCATTTTTAGTAATTGCTCCGTTTAACTCAGTCAAACCAAGCCCTGCATGTACAAATTAAGTTACCCCATAGCAACATGAATTATTGTTGTATTATTTTAGCCAATCATGCAATGATTAATTAATATTATATTATAATTAATTTGAATTCACGTCGTTTTCAATAAAGTGAGTTTTAAAACGCCAGTGGAAATCAACATATCCATTTAGCCACTCAAAAATCAACAGTTACTCACTTTTCCCTTACGTGATGTTAGGTCGGCAACGTGTAAATGGGAAGAAGTATTTGCTGGTTAATTTCAAAATCGTTTTGTTAAAAAATTAATTAGTGATTTACATTACTTTAATTTCCAATCACAAGATACGAATAGGCTGATGTGAAAATCAATAATCCGTTATTGTCATACTACTTAATTATATTTATACTACTTAATTATATTTACACTATCGCCTACAGATAGCACAAATCTTAAGTAATGGTAATGTTTTAAAATTAGTGTTAAATAACATGTAAATTAAAATTAAAAAACAGAGGGGCTTCTACATTAAACGTTTAAAAAATTGTGAGAAACAATACAAATCGTATCTTAAATATTCAAAATGTTTTGTTACCTCTATAAATAATTCATTTCTACCCAAATAATTTGTCTACATGCTAATTTTTTTAACGTTTACACTTTAGTTTCTGCCTACATTAAAATTTTATAATTACTGCTGTGTTTAGAGAGATTACGAATGCTCTGACCCCGTGTAGAGGCTCGCCATTGGACTTTGACGGGTTGAAGCTGGCAACGATCCCTAATCGGGTCCACAGTTTATGTCTCATACCTCATGATATGACGATGTGGTTTAGCGGTACAACGCTCGACTTAGACCTGGATTGGCTTCACTAAACTTTGTCCACTGCTAAAAGGCATGTTTCTCGTGCAAACATTCAAAGTAGTAAAAATAAATAAGTAAAAATTAGTAGAAAATTTTAATTTTAATTTAATTTTTTGTATTAACACTGCTAAAGTAATGTTTGAAGATTGCCTTAGTAAAGCTTACATGTACTTAATATAAACTCGTTTCTATTGGTATAATTTTTATCACAATCATTGAAAAAGTAGAATACCTACTCGAGTTGTATTACATTGATTCTAATGCCATTCCGTCAGTGTGCGATCAAATATTCCGACACATGACATAATAAAAATGAACCAATCAGAGAACAATCACAACCAACCTCCGCATCCAATAAAATTTACTCCAATTTCGACCAATTAAAAATTTTACAACATACAACAGTTGCTATAAAAAATCGATAAGTGCCTTAATGACAATTAATTAATAATTTGTGAAAATAAACATAAACCATTTTTTCAATTTGTGACTTTTACTCAATCAACAATTGTTATAAACACATTGATAACAAAATTGCGCGCATTTGATTGAAAAATGAATTTATTTTAATGACACAATTTAATACATTTTTCAAAAGTTAAAAATACATAACCAAGTGTTTTATTGATTGAGAATGCTAACGATTTTGATTAATTATTTTTAGAGTTTCCGTTTCTAATCAGGTTTATATTCTTAACTGTCATCTCTACGTGGCGTATCCTGGAATAGATACACTTAAGTACAACAGGAACCAAAAACACAACAGCATAATCAAGTTTCCGCTTTGGTAGATAAGTGCAAGCATACATCCAGGATACTTAAAAGGTATCTTAAGGTATATGTATATCGTATGTAACTGTTAGGCTATGGGAAATAATTCTGACAAAAAATTAGGCAGTTGAAGTTGCTATACTTCTACGTTTGCTATGCCCAATCAAGTTATCCATGTTGATTATTTAATATACTGTGCAAATATATCGATAATCAATAGGTGATTACAATTACAACTAATAAAGTCAATGTCTTACTTTAATAAATAAATAAAACTGCTTTTTTCCACAAATCACAATTTTATTTCAATGTACTAACACTACCACCAGTAGACAACAAAAAGCTCATTTTCTATTGGCTGTTGTGATTTTATCGACGCCCACTTGCTAAAAATGGAGACCCATTCACACTAAAACTATTGGTCGAAATTATGATTATAAAATTTTTATAATTTTTAATTATATGACGTTTAACATTTACCATTTATAGTACAAAATAATGAATTATTTAAAAATCAGAAATAAGTAGTAATTAAAAAAATTATATTAATTTCATTCATTTAGAATTAAAAAACAATCGTTAGTTTTTACATATTTGTTCAAAGTTGGAAAAAAAGTATGTAAGCTAAAGTGAATTAAACTATAAAAAGAAAGGCATCTTGGTTGTTTTTACAAGCAGCACAAACGTAGAAAAGTAACGAATTGTTTTGACGGGTAGAGTGGTGAGGTTACCACTGTTTGTAAAGATTGATCAGACCGCCTGATTTTTTGTCAGGATATACTTTAAGATACCTTTTAAGTATCTTGGGTGTATGCTCGCACCTATTCTCTGTGGTGGCAGCTCTGCTGTTATTAGTCTAGGTGATTTTAGGCACCTAGTCCAGGATTCGTCACGTGGAGGACGAACGGTAAGGAATTTCACCATCATTGGAAATTGAGATTTTGTAAACCATTACTCAAATCGTTAGGATTATCAGTATCCCAGTTTATAAATTAATCTTAATAAACGAAGAGCTTATAATATTATTATTAATATTATATATATATATATATATATATATATACATTCTCTCCCTACTTACTGCAATCGTTGCAATCAAAATTAGCACAATGTGGTAATTATAGTAAACAGATTTGAATATGCCCACGTGTATTTTACTATTATCGATTGGTTCGATATTTTCATAACAATGGACTACTTCCAATTGGATTTAAAGTCCTCTCGTATATTGCTTGTTGATGGTCACGGCAAGACACCTTTGGACAAGGCATGGAATCAACTTTTTCTCAATCAAGTATCTCACATTGGCTATTATCGCAAAGGTATTGTCGACAATTGGATTGAAACGAAGTTGATTTTTTTCCACAAGGTCATTATTATGGGTCAGTGTCACGCAAGTCCGCTGTTGTTAAATACGACAATAGATAGCCACTTGTTGAACAAATTCAGGCATTTCGTTATTCGAAACTTTGACCTTGAATTGGGTCAATCAGACTATGCCCAATCCGGTTCAAACAAAATGTCCAGAATTGATTGTGCAAAAATTGTGCAAAACCGGTTGGCAAAACCGCGAATCTTGTTCGTATGGCGTCGTGATTATGTGGCACATCCACGGAACATGGCCGGTCGTATTAGACGCAAAATATCAAACGAAGACCAATTGCTTCAAGAGGTCAAAAAGTCTAATTTGTCAGACAATGTTTCAGGCATCCAACTGGATGCATTCGATATGCGCGAACAATTGGGCGCGATGTTAAACACAGACGTACTTGTTGGAATGCATGGAGCTGGACTGAGTCATGTTGCATTTTTGCCCCATTATTCAACTCTAATCGAAATTTTTCCATCCTACTGTTGTCATACTAATAAACATTTTCAAAATTTGGCATTAGCTCGAAATATAACTTACTTATTGTACACAACTCGTATAATTGACGATAAACAAGATGAATGGTCGCATATTTCAATAAAACATTTTATGCCAATTTTGTATAAAGCAGTCAGTGATTGGCAAAATCAACAACGATTAAGGGTAGAAAATTGTTAACACTTATGAGATACTTTTTAACCTTTTTGTATTTTGTACAATGTTGGATGAATTTTGTATTGGTTCCATTTACATTGCTGTTTTCTAATATAATAAAATTTGGGTACAGTTGTTTGGTTCATTAAGAGAGAAATGATGTTCATTTATAGTTTGTTAAAAAAATTAATTTCAATAGTAAAAGGACAACTTGAGTTATATTTCTTTAAGCCATTTCATTTATTTCATTTTGACTTCGATGGCTTGATAAGTGCAACAAATACAGAACAGTTTTTTGGCTAATAAACGGCATTGTTGTGACGAGGCTACCTGATTTTTGTCAGGATTATCTCCCTTAGCCGAACGGCTACATATGGTATACGTATACCTTAAGAGACATTTTAAATATCCTGAGTGTATGCTTGCAAGCATCCGCCGTAGCGATAGCCCAGTTATACCGCTGTGTACTAGATCCATGCTGTTCTTAGTCTAAATGTCTAGGATGCCCCACGTGGAGGACGAACAGTCAGGAATATCACCATCATTGGAAATTTAGACTTTATAAGCGCATTAATCAATTCCTCAACATTATTGGCATCCCATTAAGCCACTTTGGACGGAAGTTAATAAAGCATATGAATGGTGAAATGTTAAAATTTACAATGTTTAATAACATATATTTTTTTTGAAACGGATGATTTCATGTTGCAAAAAAAAACAAAAACAATTTCAATAACTTTTGAATACGGTCTGTAGAGAAGTGTAAATATGTAAAAATTGGATTTTAGCCTATCAACGTATTTCTAATTTAAATTAATTTAATGTATAGTGTAAAGTTTTTTTACTACTTGAAATGTTTGACGGGAAACGCATCTTTCAGCAGTGGACAATTTTTACAAAACCGAACATGGGTTCGCATTTAGAGTGAGTGATGGGGTTCGAACCTATAGCCACTCAAGTCTGCTAAATTAATCCGGTACATTGTAAGTTATATTACAAAAGTGCCGGAATGATCTATCGGTACAGCGCTCGATTTGGAACTCGGTGGGCATGGGGGGTTCAATTCCAATCACCGGCCCACTAAGTCGAGCGCTGTATCGCTAGATTATTTCGGAACTTGTTAGACAAGTAGACAAGGCAAATGAACTACGTTCTTGTAATGTATACATAATCAATAATAAAATCAATATTACAAATAACCAACATTCGTAAACTACAAATTTTAGCAAATATCTAAAAACGTTCGATTCAATTCCAATTATGCAATGACGAATTCAAATTATTGCAGATAATTGGGGGGAATATTTAACAATGAGTTTTTCTAAGAAATACTTCGTTTTGTAATTGTCAGATTTACTTGAATAATAAATCCACTAGGTTTTTAAGTCAACCAGGAGCACTGTACAGCTGTTTCATCCTTATTTGGAATTATCAATAAATCATACTTTTCAAGTTTTATTTACGCCTAATCTGGTGTCAGGCCAGCGCCTTAAACCACTGAGTTACGGATGAATTGGACCAATTCTAATTGCCCAGTGTCCACAAATTCAATTATGTAACGACGAATTTAATTATTGTAGATAACTTTGGGAATACTTAACAATGGGTTTTTATAAGAGATAATTTGTTTTACAATTGTCAGATTGACTTAAATAATAAATCCATCAGGTTTTTAAGTCAATTTGGAGAATATATTATCATGTTTGGTAGGTAATAGCAATTTATTTATGTTCAATTTTAACGTATTCGTATTGCGTGATAGACACTGGCATATTCTGGCAGTTCATGTTGAAATTCAAAATAATAAAACTAATTTTTAAAATACAATTTGTTTTTACATTATTTTGCCAATTTGTGAACAATTTCAAAAATAATTTTGACTTAAAAAAATTATCAACTAATTCTTAAAAATAAATCGATATATATATCTTCTTTTATTTCTAAAAAATTCTACATTTTTAAATAAATTGTATTCTTTACATATTATGACACTACTGTTTTTATTGTTCGGGTTCGAATCCCACCACCGATCCATTAAATGCGGTCCCAAGATTCGGCTTTGCTAAAATATCCACCGCTGAAAGATGTTTCCCCAAAAACATTCAAAGTACTAAACATAAACAATATATAAATATAACGTAAAAATGTAATTTATGCACTATAAACATAAACAACCATCTTGTATAGAAAGTAAAACAAAATTAACATTTTTATGTTGAAACTAAATTTGTAAATAAAATAATTTAAAAATATTTATTATTAAAACTTTATATTACTTAATAACTAATAAGTAGAAAGTAAAAAACCTATTATCTTTCATCATCGAAGAGCGTCAATCACTTTCAGCTCTCGACTCAGTATCATTTTCTATTCTAATTTGGACGTAATTGGACGCATTATGCTCATCTGCTGTATTATTTGGTATGTTGTTTCCAATCAATTGATTGAAGAGGACACATTTTTATTACTATTATTAATAATTATTTCAGTTTTTTGTATTTTTGGTAAATTTAATAAAATTGTGTTTTTAATGCAATAGTTTTATGTGTACTGCCGCCAAAAATAGGTGTAATTTGTTATTTCGAAACAATAGTTTATATTTTTTGTGCAATTGTTTGTAAATGAATCTTTCTTTATAGTAATTTGATTACCGTTAAAATATTTAAAATTATTATTAATTTTTAATTTAATTACAATTTTTATATTATTGTACATCTAAATAACTTTGACTTTATTTGAACTATGTTTCGAAGCGCCTTTTGTATTTGAATTTATCACGTTTGTTGTTGACGTGACTGCGGTCCTGTAAGTATATTGTGTCATATTTTTTCCTGTTGGTAAACAGTATTGGTATGTAATTTCAAATTATTTTGTAATAATAAATTGCAGAACAATAATTTAAATCACACAAAATTTTTTAAAATTGAAATTAGCTAGAAGTGTTGATAATTATTTGTATCAAGTTAAATAAAAAAAATCATGGCCAAGATTTCAGTGATATTTTACAAATTGGCATTATTATTTTATTTATTTTGTTAATGATTGTAGTATTACTTAAAATATTTCAGTTAAAATTGCTCAATTTATATTTGTTTGTTGTAATATGTTCAGTTGTTTTCTTGTAGGGTAAAGTAGCATTGGTTTTAGCATATATGTACGTGATTGCCGTAGATTTTTCATATTTTTATCAAAGTTACTAGAACTATTTTTAAATAATTGTATAGTAATGTTTAATAAACTTAGGTTTAAGGTAATGCCGTAAAAATTAAGTGTACTTGATTTAGCATTTGTTGTACTAATTTCATTTGGTGTATGCTGCATCCGACATAGTAGTAGCGTTGTCAGTTAGTGTTCTGGTTGTTTTCTTAAGTTGACTTGTACAGTGAGTATAAAGATTAAAATAATGTTTATTTATTTTAATGTTTTCAGTTGAAATGTTATTAAATCCTCGAGATTTGTATACATTTTTGGTACAATAACGATACCAAATAAAAAATAACAAATTGTAAACTGTGAAATAAATTCATTTCGTAGATTTTTATGTTTTGTTTTTATTTATTTTTATGGAAAACATCTTTCAACAATAAAAGTTTTAGCAAAGCCAAACATAAGCCCGCATTTATTGCCGGTAATGGGATTCAAACCCACATCTACCAGGTTCAAGTTGAGCGCTGTATCGACGAACCACCATGGCACAAACATAAAATTTTAGTATATATATACATATAAAGGGTGTTATATTATAATATTTGAGCTAGTATAAATCACTAGCAAATACAAACACAAACATAACAACTAAACTGAAGCCTTAATAAGACATTCCCCACCTCTGCTTTTTATAAAATTTAAACAAACGTTATTATAGTTTTAGATAAAAAATTCATTATCGTAAATGTCGATTAATAACCGTACTTTAGTAATGTCAATAATGAGGTTTAGAAGCTTTGACTATTCTATTTGGTTCAGCTAATTTAATTGTAAAGTTGAACACATTAGTACAAAGTATTAAAAAATGGATTTGGTAAGAAATAAACAGCCTTAGCAGTCTTAATCGATAAGAAAGGGCGTAATTGCGGTGCGCAAAAAAATAATTTTATATATTGGCGATACAGGAGAAAGTGTTCTCGATTTTGATAGGATTAATCTAACTAATAAGATTGCAAAAAATTTAGAACAAACGAGTTTTTAGTGGCTTCCTGTTCTATTAGCAGTTGTATAATTTTTGTATAAAAAATCTTTGAAAACTGAGGACACCTCCAGAACTCGTTGTTCGAAATGTCCGCTAAAATATTTGGGAGTTTGCATAAAACTATAAAAAGAGTGGAAATATAGGGGCATTTAAAAAATTATGCTAGTCATTTAGAAGTTTATATAGTTTGAGTGACATGTTTTAATAGCATTAGCAACCACTTTTTTGTACTTTGTCGCACTAGTGTCGGAAATACTTTTTATTATGATATTTTTTTTTCTATCATCGGTTTATTGTTTATTTGAAGGCAGAATCTCTTTTTGAAAAGAACAATAACGAGGATAGTAGAAACAGTGTTTGTTGTTAAAAATAAACTAACTACAGAAAATTTAAACACAAAATTTTGGGATTTTTATTTAAAAAACTGTAAGGGTTGTTTACGAAACTTGCAGCTTTTTAGCTGACTTCTTTAAGTCAGTATTAGCCTGTTGACTTAATTAATGAGGTGAATCTTAAAATTATTTATTGAAGCTATTTAAAAAAAATTATTAAATTATAAGCAATTTCGACAAATAAACTTAACGCTATTGTTGTCCAAGCCGTTGTAAAAAGTTTTAGGAAGACCTGTGCAGTTTTCAAAAAACCATTTATTGGGAGTAGACAGAGCATACCTGTTTTTACTAACTTACTACACCCACATATTAAGATTTAATAAAATTTTATTTTTAAATTAGAAAAATAAACCTTAAAAAATTAAATAAATATAATAAACAAAATATCACAATGCAAGACAAAATGATAATTAGTTAAAGAAATAAAAGTTTCAGCACGATGCATAAATAAATTATATAAAATCAGACAATTTAACAACACAAATTGCACAATTGCACACTATATATATATATATATATATATATATATATATATATATATGTATATATATATTACAAATAATACTAAAAAACACAAATGAACAAGTTACCGGTAGCAAGTAACGTGCCGATTTTTTATTGCAGTTTTTTTTACAATATTTTTTATATATTTTTATGAGAACAAAATTTTAACACAAAAAGAAAAGTTAAAAAAAGTTATAATTAAATCGATTTGTGTACTAACCTGAAACCTGAATGTTATTGCTACTTGTACATTATGGTTTATGCTGTTTATGTATTTGAAAACTTAAAGTTTAAAATATTTGTTTTAAATTAAATGTTAATTGTAACTAAAAAATAATTTAAACTAAAAATTTAATAAAAAAAAGCTGTAATTTTACATTGAATGTTAATATAATTATACTTTAAAACAATATTAAATTTTGGAATAATTGTTTTCACATTAAAATTAATGTATGTTAAAATTATTATTTTTTTAAAATGTATATTTACATAAATAATATAATTTTTATATTTTTTATATTTATATTAAAAATCTAAATTTAATACATTTTTTCTTTTAATTAATTACAAAATGTTTTGTTGTACAAAATTGTAAGTTTTTACAAAAATAGTTTTTAAGTTATCACGGACTGATAAAATTTTTATTGGAATATAGTATTTTTGTAAGTAATTTGTTAAACATAATTTTATTTTACATAAAACATAATTAAATAATCTAAATTAATATTTTGTAATTAAAAATATACTGTACTCTTATTTATTTTACATCTCTTGAAAAATAGTGTTAATATTAAAAAAAACTAAATTAATGTATTATTTTTTATTATATTTTGTAAAAATAAATATTAAAAATTTTAAATACTGTAAAATACTTTAAACTTGCTTTATATTTCTCTTAAAATATTTTAGATAGTCGACATGGTTATAAAAGCATATATATCTATATAAACTGAATTACTAAATGTAATTTACACTTTTTTAAAATAATTAATACATTAGTAATGTATATGCTTAAAATCATTACTCAAAACTATAAGTTTATTTTTCTACAACACAAAATAAAAATTTAAATTTAAATAAAAATAAATTTATTACAAAATTAATTGTTTAATTAGTAATTTTTGTAATATTTAATTTTTATATAAATGTTTTTTTAAATATGTTTATAATATTATGTTACAATAAAAATAAAATAGTTGAAGTAATTACAATAAATACTACAAAAAGGTGCTTATTTAATTAAAACATTTTGAGCTATTACATAACACAGAAATAAACATCACTGTAATTATAAAATGTACAATATTATATAATAATTAAAATAAAAATTTATTTTGTAGATATATGTTGTAACTTATAAAAAAATTACATAAAATATCAACTGACTCATAATGTAAGATTAAGTAAAATTATTAACATTAAATATAACGTCAAATATAAAAAAGGCAAAACCTATCTAATTTGTAAGGTTACAAAATTGTTTTATTTATATTTTGCTACAAAGTATTAAAGAATAAATGTCATGGCCTGTGCTTGTAACCACGTGGCTTAGGTGTTTTGGTATGCTTTTGGTTAAAATGTTGATATAGCTTTATATAAACTAAATTTTAACAAAAAAGTTAAACAAATATTGTTTTGATTTAAATATGTTAATATGCCAAATATGTTGAACATGCTAAAAAAATTATGCAAAAATAACAAAATAAATATTATTAATATTAGAATCATCACATAGCGATTTTTAAAAACATAGTTATTTTTATTTTATTCCGCATTGTGTTTAAATTAAGATATTTATATAAATAAAATAAATTTAAATACAATTAACATTATTTTTGTAAGATTATAACACAGATTATTGTTTTGATAAATAATTTTTACTTTAACATAAACATACTACACTTTATTTAAAAAAATATAGTAATATTTTATTATAAAAAACACCACTGCTTAAATTAATTAATATAAATTTTTAAATAAGGGTTGATTAACTTTTTTTACGGTAAAATTTTAAATTTGTATAAAATATTTTATACGCAGTAACTTACATATATATATATATTATTAAGCTTTAATATCTCACTAGAGATACATTTAGCGAAAAAATACATTTTTACCATCAATATAAAAAATAATAAGATCAAAAATTAAGAAAAAGTTCTAGTACAAATAATGGAATTAAAATAAAATAGAATGTCATATGTTAATAAATATAAATATAGTCAATATAGTAAACATGTGATTTAAATTTTTTTTAAATTACTGTACATTGAGTGAGTCATTATAAAGCACACTTGTTACATTATACTGTAAGATGCCCAAATTAGTTTAAATAAATGCGTGGGTGAAATGATTCCTACTTTAATAGGTTACTTAGTAGTTCAATTTTGTTTGATTCTGGATTGGTTAATACTCTGGATAAGTAAGGCAGACATGAATTTTTGTATTGATTAGTTTCGGCTTTTATGTGCAAGTAGGTTCTCCTGGTTTTTTCAGAAGCTTTAGAATTGTTAAAAGCTGCATGTAGTGGGTAATTGTTATTACTTTCAATCCTTGATGCTAATTGTATACAAGATTTTAAATGTTTACTAACAATAGCATTCAATAAGATAGAATATTTGATTCCTGCAGATTTTGATACCAATAATATGCATCTTTTTAAAACAACATAATCCTGTTTTAATAAACCAGGAAAAATTATAAATAAGTAATATAATATTAAAGGATAAAAACATAATGTAATAAACAATTTAGTAATATAACTGTCAACATTTAGTTTTTTTAATCTTTTTATGTAGTAGCATAAGGGTTTGGTTTTATATATATATATATATATATATATATATATATATATAATTTTATTTGTCTAATTGTAACGATATCATGTAGTGAACGAGAAATAGCAAAAAACAACAATAACGTCCCATAATTAAAAAACAACATGTAAAAACAAAATTATTAGTTAAATTTTTTATAGTCTACAAATCTTTTTTTTACCATTATTGATTTTTTATTCCTAAACCGTTCTTATTGGTTTTTGGGCAGTAAATGTGGAATTTGACCAAATAATTTTTTTGACTAATTGTAATGATATCGTGTAGTAAATGAGAAGCAGTTCTTCCCATAATCACATTGTTTGAAATGTGGTTACGCCAGATAATTTTTAAGATATTTCTAAAATACCGGCGATGAAAAACATCTACCATCTTGTCAATCTTATCTGATAGTTTCCACGTTTTACTCCCATATATTACCGTAGGAATGATTATTGATGCGTACAAACAAAGTTTTGTTTTCAAGCGGATAGAAGAACACGGTCATTTGAGTCTATAAAAGACAAACATTGTCTTTCCAAGTCTGGCTTTAACATCAATTTCGGTTTTCTGTCTTTTCCAATGATGCTTCTCACATATGTAAAGGAATCAACAGTATCAGTCATTGTTTGACTTAGTGCCCAACATTTTTGTTTTTGAACATTTAATTTATAAGTCAATACAACAGCTAATATCAATGAGACGTGTTGTCATATTTATATATTATTTCTGGAGTTTCATCTGAAAAATTCAAACCTTTTAATCCGCCATGGTTTTATCTGATACTATAAGACAACTTATTTATAGGCCGAGTCATAATAAAATTAATTACCAAATGAAACAAAAGCGGTAACAAAATACATCTTTGATGTACTTCTGTAACAAGTTCGAACATAACAGTTTCACCAATTTTTGTTCAAACACAACTTGAATTTTGGTATAACGAACCCATAATATTCCCTAAAACTTAACAATATTGCACAAAGATTCTTTATGATTATTGTAAAAACTTTTATAAAATTAATTGTAAGTAATTGCTAAAAGTCTTGACTTTATTCAATAATGTCAAGGAGAGTTAGTATTTGTTCAATACATTTTTATCCTTTTTGAAAACCTGTTTGTTGTTCTCAAAGATGTTTATTCACCGCACTACTTAAACGGTTTGAAATTATTTTGCAAAACCTTTCGCCAAGAACAAACAGTAAGGTTATTTTGTGCCAATTATTTGAAACTTGTTCATTATACCATATAACATTAAATAAATAAACAAGTTCGCATGCTACAACGTGACCTCCATGTTTGAGCATCTCTGCAGTTATCTCGTCAAGTCTTCCTGCTTTATTGTTTTGCAACCTTTGATTTGCATATATCACTTTAGTTATGTAAATGTCATTAGTATATATTTCCCGATTTTGAATCACATTCATATCTTTATCATTATCAAAATCTATAAGGGTATTTGGTATGGGCTGATTAAGTATTTCATTAAAATGTTCTATCTATCTAAATGATCGCTCATCATTTGTTAGAAGTAAACGACTACTTTGTTTGTAATTAGAATATCGGTGTTTATTCTAACTCCCGGTAGTTGTTTCACAATTTTATACAGAGTTTTGTAATTATTTTTTGCTGTTGCATTATCTATTTCTTTGCATTTATCTTCGTAACAGCTTTTTTTAACTTGTTTATCTATAGTTCTATACTTATTATCAAAACATTTTCTAGATAACAGGATTGTTACATTGTTTTTTATCTGAGATCAGTTAGATTCCAGAAGACTAATAAAATCCATTGTTTTTTTGTAGAGCAACATCTTCTACACAGCACATTTATTTCAGTCTGTAATTGTTTTTTGAAATAATTTTTATTAATCATCAAACTTTCTACTCTTTTCAGATTTTGAAATGTAATTTTAAAAAAATCGTAGAATTGATTTAAGATATTTGGCTTCTTAAGTTTCTTACACAAAAATAAACACAATTCTTTGTGGTTTCTATTTTCTTAAATTTTAAACGAAATTTTTTAACAAAATTGTGATCAGGACCAACATCTGTACCATGATATGCGCGTACATTTTGCAAAGAAGATTGCTAATACAAATGTAGTCAATCTCGTTTACTGTTTTTCTATCGGAAAAACCCGCGTCACTTCGTATATATTTTTGTGAGTGAAAAATGTGTTGCCAACACTTATTCAACAATGACTGTTTAGCGTCAGCAACCTATAACCATTATCATTTATGCTATCAGCATAGCCATGTGGTCCAACATTTGAGAAGTACCCAGATCTGTCTTTGTTCAATTTCGCATTAAAATCACCGATCAAAATTTTGATGTCTATTCTTGGCACATCATCTAACAAATTTTGTAATTGATTATAAAAAATATCTTTTTGGTTCTTTTCAGTAGCCTCAGTAGGGGCATAGACTTGCACAATTGTTACTTTTGCAAATCTGGTGTTGAATCTAGCTGAAATGATACGGTCGCTCACATGTTTCCATCCAATTATAGCTTTAGCAGCATTTTTACTCAACATAATACCAACTCCATAAATATGATGTTCTTTATGTCCAGAATATAAAATTGATGTATCTCTACTCTTAAATGACCTTGTCCTTTCCATCGCATTTCGCTAATACCCAAAATATCTAAGTTGTTATTTTTCACTTCTTGAAGGACTTATTCTAACTGTTCAATAAGAAGTGTACGCACATTCCATGTCCCAACACTAGTTAAGGTTTTGGCATTGAAGTTTTTGCAAATTAAAGATTGAGCTTCCTTTCGGCTTCACTCAACCCTGTTATCTGTGTAAGTCTGTCATCTAGATACGTGCAATCACTTCTTTGCCATTGTTTGCCGGAATGGCGTCCTCTTGATTGGTTCAGTAACAATATAATTTTTTTACAAAGACCAGGTCGCTAACTTTGAATGTATCTAGGCTTAGAACTGGCTAGATTGAATCATTTCTTGTCCCACTAAGAGGAGTTTATATATATATATATATTATAAAATAGTGATTTATGTTTTGCATAAATTTTATTTATTATTTTTTTAGTAATTTAACGAACTTTTTATTAATTAAATTTATGCAATAATGATCATTATTAAGTAATAAGTTTCTTAGATTTTAGGATTGAATAGATGAAAACGCCTTTTAGTACTCGGTTCTCAAATTGTCTCAAATTATTAAAGAGAAATGTAGGCGGAAGGTAAGGTAAAGAAGGATTTGTCATAAAAAATTAAAATTAAAACAAAAATCAAAGTTGAACAATCAACAATTATAAAAAGCAAGCAAAAATAATAAATATACAAAAGTAATAATAATATAAGTTTTGTATTGCAATGCAAAAACACTGCAATAATCTTTAAAAAAAAGAGAGAAAAGAGAAAAAGATAAGATGGCGCTCGATTTAATGTGTAGTGTGACGCGCGCCTTACCTCACATATGCTATTTTTAGATGAAACGTTTAATTTAAAACAGTTGTAATTTAATTTATTTGAAAGTATACATGTATTCTGGTAATAGTTTAAAATGCAAAAACATTATCTATTTTGATTGATCTATTGTTGTTTGTATTTATTTATATTAACAGCTTACAAGTTCAGAAAAGTGCACCTAGTATCATATACACAAGAATCATACATGTAGTTTTGTAAACAAATGAAATAACAGTGCTTTTATTATTTTATTTGCAAACATTTTATTTAATTTTGTTATTTTTTTTTGTATTTAATAACATATTATTAAAATTAACAATTTTATTTAAAATGTACCCAATATTTTATTTTGTCTTAATCATTATCAAATAATCTTTACATATTTTTACGTTTTATAACATACACAGTGCAATTAATTTACAATTAAAAAAATTTAATTTTAAACAATTGATTTTTATTATGAATATTAAATTATTATTATTTTATAAAAAATCTAAAACATTTAAATTTATTTTTATATTTTTTACTATTATTTTCTTTTATACATTGTTTGAATTACATAATTTTGGTAAAATATTTGATGAAAATGTTAATATTTTAAATAACCATTACGAAGTCAAAAACAGCGAATATAAAAGCTCGAATAAAGAAAACAAATTTATCGACGTTTATAAATTGTCAGTGCTTTTATTATATGACATAATGATTGATCCATCAAAACTCATAGGAGCAATTGGCAATGAAAATATAGACGATGTTCCCAACAGAAGCGAAAATGAAGAAATGCTTAAATATAAAAAGGGATTTATTGTTTTAAATTCAAAAAAGTAATATATAATTATTAATTCATTTTATTCATTTTGGTTGGTGACGTGGTCACCTCTCAATTATTTCCCATATTTATACGACATGTACAACGATCGATTTTGATGGCTTGATAAGCGTAGATAAACGTGGAAGAATAACAAAGTTTCTTGGCTGGTAAACGGCATCCTTGTGACGTCGCCACTGTTTGCAAAGATTGACGAGACCGCCTGATTTTTTGTCAGGGTTATCTCCCTTAGCCGAAGGGCTACATATGGTATACGTATACATTTAGATACCTTTTAAGTATCCTGGGTGTATGTTCGTACCCACCCGCCGTAGCGGAAGCCCAGTTATACCGCTGTGCACTCGGACCCTGCTGTTATTAGTCTAGATGCTTAGGGGCACTTAGTCCAGGATGCACCACGTGGAGGACTAACAGTCAGGAATATCACCATTATTGAAAATTGAGACTTTATAAGCATTACTCAAATCCTCAGGATCATTAGCATCCCATTGTTATTATTATTATTTATTGAATAATATTTATGTATTTACAAATGAACATAAAATGACAAACACTTTAAATGGCTTGTTTATTTATTTATTTATTATTATTAATATGTATTCAGTTCATGTTTACCACTTTGAATGTTTTGATGAGAAGCGCGCATCTTTCAACAGTGGACATTATTTAGCAAGGCCAAACGTGGGTCCGCATTTAGTGGCCCGATGATGGGATTCAAGTCCATACCCACCCAGGTCCAAATCGAGCGCTGTACCTGCTAGACCACCATTTAACATACCTTAAACAAGTGCTAGTTTGATTCTATTTTAATTTTTCTATTGACATTATTGCAGCCAAAACCATTCAAACAAAATACGGTCAAATTATGTGCAAAAATGTATTAAAGTAAATTGAACCTGAAATTGTTTAAGGTAGCAACAGAATTGACAAAATCTTTTATTTTGTATTTAATACTTGACCTCAATGTGATACTCTAGAACATTAAACAATTAACAAAAGCAATGTTCTAGTCTATATTTTGAAATTATAACAGACATTTTACTATACTTTTGGAAATAGTGTATTTTTGGTCATATAAATTACGAAATCCTTGACTAAAATAAACGCTACATTTATACAAATACCTCCAGATAACACATTCCTTAATATAAGTGAAATTTTCTAGAATTATTTTAAAATATAATGTAAATGGTTTGAGAAATAAAATGGTTTAAATAAAAAAATTAATTATTCAATGCAAAATCAATTTCGCAACAGGTTAAAATACGCATAAACCCCGACATTAAACGCTTTCAGAAAATTTTAGAAACCAATATTACTTAAATTATTAATAATGTAAAGCATATATATATATATATATATATTATTTTTAAGTAATTAATTTGCTTGTTTTTTTCATCTTTTCAAGTGTCAATATTCTTGTTTTTGACTTAAATTAGAATTTTATAATGATATTGTCATAAAATGTTATTTTTTAATAAAATATGTTACCTATATTGTTAAGATAATGTTTAACAAATATTTGAGTACAATTTAAACGTGCTTCATGTAATAAAATAGTTTTTCAAAAATCAATAAATTATACCACATGGATTTTGACAACAGCTTGTTCATTTACTTGCTTATCTAATATCTAGATGACTAGCTTCTCTGCTTGTTCCTGGAACAAGTATAAAAGCATCTGACATTTGGAATCTTGGGAGGGGGGAATGGGTGCAAATATGGCTTGACAACATTTCCAAAAGCAAAAACCGTTTCCAAGTATAAATTTGTATGGCTTTTTGGCAGTAGGTACTTATGTGATTTGGACCGTACCTCTGAAGATTATTGACTCTAAAAGTACCATAATACTGTTTACATAGTAACTCCATAAAACTTTGTTATGCTCAATACGTTAAATTGTCTATTAGTATTGCACGTCTAAGCAGGAAGGCGAACAATCAAATTTGTGTCTGGTGCGACCACTAATATGCTGAGTGTAAGCATAGTCAATGTTAAACTCAAGGAGCTGGGTGTCAAAAGAATTAATAAGACTAGATAAAAAGTTCCACTTCATTAAAAGAGTGTTGAAGTTGCCTGGGATAATAGAGTGTTTGCAAGAGGTAAAGCAAACTTGTTTTAATTCAACAAGTAGAGCATTGTTGGACTCTTTGGTGAGGGACTTACAGAATAAAAAAGAAGATTTGCTTTTTAACAAATAATTTAACTACCAGATGAAGAAAGCTATACCCAGCTCGTTCCTTTTTTTATCAGCTAAATATTATTTAACTGCTAATAATATCTTTTCTTGAGAGAGAGACGTAGAATAACATTGGCAGATAAAGAAAAATAAACAGTGTTCACTGCAGCAGTAAGTTGACTACAGGGGTATTTAGTAAATTTACCTTTTTAGTGTTTTTGAAGGAAGAGGTTATAAGTGTAGTCTGTGTAAAGGTGGTACATAAGTGGTTATTAAACCATAAACAACTCATACAAATAAACTCTACACTACTGTTAGCAAGTTATTGTAGTGAGCGTTGAAGTTGCCTGGGATAAGGGGCAGAGTAAACTTGTTCTAATTCTACAAATAGAGCATTGTTGGACTCTTTAGTGAGGAATGGAGACTTACAGAATAAAAAAGATTTGCTTTTTAACACATAATTTGACTGCCAGATGGAGAAAACTATACCCAGCTCGTTCCTCATAAGGGAAAAAAGTAAGCATAGAAAAGTTGATGTCCATTTTAACATAAAACAGGCATTTACTACATCTATCCTTTAAAGAATTGCATTATATGACGTTGTAGCCAGGTTTTAGTAAAACCTGAAATATGGGGGATGGGAGTCTTGGGCAATTAGCGCCTTAGTTTCCTCTAGTTCAATCTTATCTTAATAATTTTCTGATATTATAATAATCAAAAAAAATTATTATTTGTTAAAGAATATTGTAAAATTATGTGCAAAAATGTATTAAAGTAAATTGAACCTGAAATTGTTTAAGGTAGCACTAAAATTGATAAAAACTTGTATTTTATATTTAGTACTTAACCTCAATGTGATACTCTAGAACGTTGAACAATTAACAAAAGCAATGCTCTATTATCCTTTGATATTATATTGCTCACCCATAATTTTTCCTGGTTTATTAAAACAGGATTACGTTATTTTAAAAAGA
>JAKXYG010000836.1:0-44707 GCA_025895645.1 Cardicola forsteri
GTATTATCATTTATTGCTAAAATTAATGTTGTATATTATAATTATAATATTTTTACAAATATATATATATATATACAACTCCTAAACTAATTAGTGTTGAAAACGTAGTTTTTAAACTAAAACATTTGTAGCAATCACATAACATACAATAAAGACGTCACTTTAATTATAAAACGTTTAATATTATGTAATAATTAAAATACAGGTATAATTTTATAGATATATATTGTAACTAATAAAAAAATTACATAAAACATTAACTGATTCATAATCTAAAATTGAGTAAAATTACCAACATAAAATATAACGTCTAATATATTTAAAAATGCACAAAATATCTAATTTTTAGGGTTAATAAATTGTTTCATGTGTAATTTACCACAAAATATTAAATAACAAATGAGATGGCTCGTGTTTGTAACTACTTGGTTTGGGTGATTTGGTATGCTTTCGATTAAAACGTTGATATAGATTTATGTAATCTAAGTTTTAACAAAACAATTGATTTAGATAAATATTTTTTTAAATTTAAATATGCTGATACATGTTAAGCTTTATTGTACAAAAAATAAAATAAATAACATTAATGTTAGAACTATTAAATAACGATTTTCAAAAATATAATTATTTTTACTTTAGCCCTTGTTATGGTTAAATTAAGTTTTTTACCCAAACAAAATAAATTTAAATACAATTGTAATGAATTTTGTAAAATTACAATACAAATTATTATTTTTATAAGCAATTGTAACCCTGGCATAAGTAAAATGCATTTTAGCATAAAAAATGTTGATATATTTTACTAGAAAAAGACCACTGTTTAAATTGATTAATATATTTTCTTATATAAAGGTTACCTAACACTTTATAAAACCGATTGAATATTTGTTTATATATATTGTTCTAACTGTAAAATTTTAAGTTTGCACAAAAATGGCTATACACAGCAACTTATTTTATTATCCAATATATTAATCCTTTTAAGTCAGTGTTTTCTTAGCTACAATTAAAAGTAGTTAGTATTAAAAACAATTTTATTTTATTATTATAAAACATAATTTTGATGTTTTTATTTTGTAACAAAAAATTAACTAAAAATCCTGTGATAAAGAAGATATAACATATTATATTTTCTACTTGTAAGTAGCAAATAACTAAATTTGTGTTAAATATATTTTATAATTTAACAAAATACTGTACTTTATTATTTTTTAGTTAAATAATACTTTTTTTAACAAACAATAAATTTATAACATCCTTAAGAAAATACCCAAAATATTATTAATAACATTATTATAATTTTTAAATCATTTTAACAAGATATACTGTATTTCTAATTTTAATTTGTATGCAAATATTAATTTTTAACTTAAATTTAAAAACAAATTAATATTTTAAAGTAAAAACCGAAGTAACATTACACAAAAAATCGGTTTTTAAATTATTTCAAATTTTTGGTTATCATGACAATGTTCTTTTTATAACTGGGTATTGAGCGGATTAACGTTCAAATGAGCTACTTATTATCTGAATATTTTGACTTGCTAACCCACTAGTCCCAGGGATCAAAACAAGAACACAGCACAAGTTTTAGACCAGAATCAAATACTCCAAACTGCACAACATGTATATAGGAGTGGGCTTGTTATTCACTCCACTGGCTGTCCGTCACACCCTCGGACTTCATTATGATTTGTCCGATGAGTTACTTATCGATCGTGATTTGGTGTCGTCCTAACACGTTTGAGTATAAACATACTTTAAAAATTGTTTATTTAATACTATTATTTATTATTTATGGTTATTGGCTTAGATACTTGAGTAGAAGTAGCTTTCAGCACAAAAAATATGTACAATTATAAAAATACAATACAATTAGCAGTGAGTAACATCAGTCCAAAAATAAATAAATCAAAATCAACGTATATTTAAAAGTCATGTTCAATATGATATGCGTAAAGAGGCATGGTATTATTTAGGGAACACTATGGTTAATAGTGTGCAAATATATCAGTATACATGAAATGCAAGCGGCTCATGAGTGAGCATGGCTAATAAAATAATACCTTGGATGAAGGATAATAAATAGATTAAAATGGGCAGATTACAAACAACGGTAGTTGGTCAGACCGAAGAAAACAAAAAAACATACTCATGTTTGGATAGGCTAATGTAAAGGTCACTTTGAACTTTGTTGGGATTGGATAGTAACCTTGCTAAAAACGGCAGACATGAATTTAAGTACACATTGGTTTTGCACTTAACGTGTATATGTAATCTTCTTGTTATTCCCGGTGCAAATGATTTGCTGAAATCACAATAAAGTGGGTGATTGGAGTTGTTAGAAATACAATTGATTAATTGAAAACATTCCTTGAAGTGTCGATAAATTATTTCATAAAGAATGTCATTGTAAGGAGTACCTTATGATTGGCTAATTATGGTAATACTTTTTTTTAACTTCATAAAATCCTTTCTTTTTAGTTCCGGAAATATTACAGGGGAGCAATACAATATATTTGGATAAAATGTAGCTTTAAAATATGTATTAATAACATGTTGGCGATCACGCAGGTTTTTTAAACGTCTTATCTAGTAACAGAAACCTCGAGTTTTAGTGAACAAATGGTCAATGTAATCGGACCAGGTAATTTTGTTATTCAGTAAAACACCAAGATATTGAAAATTATTACAAATGCCAATTTCCACGTTTTTAATACAAACCTTTGGATAAAGTTGAGTCAATTGAGTTGAAGGATTGTGTGAGCTAAAATTGATTACCTTGCATTTTGTAGGATTTAATTTTAAACTATGTTTTGTTGACCATTTAACTAATTCACCAATTGACTCCAGGAAATGTACCCTAACCCTAATTCACCAATTGACTCCAGGAAATGTACATTATCCTCGGTTGAAGAGATGGATTTACATAATGCCATGTCATCCACATATTTAAAAAATTGCAGCAGGCTTTTTTGGTCGGAGAGCATCCACGTATAATGAAAAAAGAAAAGGAGATAAGATAAGACCGCACCTTGTGGAAATATCCAAAAAAAAATTAATTATATTTTAAATATAAATTATTTTTTTTATTTAAATTTTTCTTATGAAGTAATAACAACGTAAAGTTTGTGGTTGTAGAAACGTAAACTTAAGGTATCAAAAAATATTTTTGAATAATGTTTTTATGTATACTAATTAAAAATGTATTAATTGTTATTAAAAAAGTGTAAATTGCGTTTAGTTTTTCTGTTTATATAAGCGTTGTTATTAAAATATGCTTTTTTGACCAACTCAGCATTCATAAATAAATATTTCTAACTAAATATAAATCAGCTATTAAATAGTTAGCATTATATTAAATTCTAAATAATTATTGTAACAAAAAATATTAAAAGATAACACATTAAAATAGATTTTTTTTTAACTTAAAAAATAATTTATTTAGCAATTGTATATATATTTCTAAAATATTACGTAAATGTTAGATGTGTTTTTTATATTTTAAAAGAATTAATTTTTTAATGTTTTTCTCTTTTCAACATGGCTGGTCGAATTTAGAACGAAGAAGTTGCCATGTTATCCGAAGTTCACTTATGTTTCAATCCCGAGCTCGAAGTTGACGATTGTCCCTATCAATCTCCATCGTTATTACCACATTACTCTCACCCGAACAATAGTCGCTCTAAGTTGCAGTTAATATTGGATAACATTCTAATAATTTTGATTAACATTTTTCGCCTTCCATTGGAATATTTCTCCAATTACAATAAACATGCTTATCATCGTTCACGAAATGCACCATGTCCAGACCAGTTTATATTTCCGACATTTGATGTCGAATAACAAAACTTTATTTGTAAACATGACATTTTTTATAATTAAATAAAAACGTACTTTCATTAATAATAATAATAATAATAACAGTAATAACAGTAATAATAATAATAATAACAGTAATAACAGTAATAATAATAATAATAACAGTAATAACAGTAATAATAATAATAATAATATGCAAGAGAATTTAGTAGATGTTTTGTTTTATTATTGTTTTTCTAATGGGGTATACAACCTAATAGTTTTAATTTTGTTAATTATTAAAAAGTGCACCTTGGTGGAACAAGTAGCGAAACCTTTAAATTTGTACTATAGGTATGACCATGACAACCGGATAAATCAAAGTATATTAACAACGTCAAATGTAAAAGAATGTTGCAATAATTTATTACCGATTACGGGTGCAGGAAAACAAAGTGATGCAACGTATTGATGTCAAGTTGTGCAGATAAGAAAATTAATATAAAAATATTAGACAATTAAAAATTAAAATAATTACTTTGATATGCAAAATTGTTGTTAAAAACTGTCAAATCCATGTACCGACGGTTGTTAAAACCAGTCATCGTAATTCATCTCACAGTTTACATCTAATACTTGTATACGGTATTATAAAGGGAACGCAGTGCTTTAAATTAATGTTTATTTATTTATTACTACTTTGAATGTTTTACGGAAAATATCTTTGAGCAATGGACGTTTTAGCGAAACCGAACGTGGGTCCACATCTTAGTGCCGGTGGTGGGATTCGAACTCATGCCCACCAATGTGCAAATTCGATTACGGGTGCAGTAAAACAAAGTGATGCAACGTATTGATGTCAAGTTGTGCAGATTTGTGTTTTATTTAGCTGTATACATTGATTCAGATTAATGGAGTATACCAAAACGTATGAAATTTATCTTGAATGATTGTAGATGAGGATGGAATTAAAAAATGTGTTTGGTGTTATTTACGGATTTCGCACTCAAAATTCCAAATCAAGTGTAGTGGGTATTTTGCTAAAGGTTACAATTTTTTGCAAAATAAGTTTCTTACGTGTGTTATCTACATAGTAATGTGCTATTAAGTGTTTGGAGTTACAAAAAGGGTTCCGTACAAACAAAATCTAAAACAGTAAAAAATTAATGGATTTTTCTTTATAATTATTGTAGTCATAATTTTAGCAAGATATCTCAAAGGATTTAAAACATGTTCAAAATAATGCTCCGATGTAGGTTAACAAAATGGTAATTTGTTTTCACTATAACTTACAGTTTACTATCTGTTTGACCTATTTAGACTGTAAAAACCTTGTTAAAAAAAAACGGACCTTTGTACATTTAATCCTTAACATTCCGGAATATAGCGTTATTAATTTTTTGTTTAGTTTTTCTTAAAGGGTACGTTAACAAATTGTAAAAAAACGTATTACTTATAAATAATATTGTATGTGTTATGAAAAATCAAGTTTCAAAGGATTTTATTGGTACATTGATGGACTGAGATTGGAAATGGGTAGCAGAAGTTATAAAATACAGTGATTATTTTTTAAATTGTTGACATTATACAGTTTGTACCTTTTTTTTTACATATTTATGTATTTTAGTTAATAAAGTAATTTATTTAACGACTTATGTGTCTTTTATTTAAGTTTTAGTAAATAGTGGTATTATGCTTTATTGCAAGAATAAATGTTGTTTTATATAATAATTAGAAATTATTTTTGCAAATAATGTTACTAAATGTGTATTTTTAAAATATTATCATAGATATTTATTAGTAAAAATTAAATATGTATAAGATAAGTAACTAACCCTAATGGAGTATACAACCTAATAGTTTTAATTTTGTTAACTATTAAAGTGCACCTTGGTGGAACAAGTAGCAAAACCTTTAAATTTGTACTATAGGTATGACCATGACAACCGGACAAATCAAAGTATATTAACAACGCCAAATGTAAAAGAATGTTGCAATAATTTATTACCGATTACAGGTGCAGTAAAACAAAAAGTGATGCAACGTATTGATGTCAAGTTGTGGAGATAAAATATTAATAATATAAAAATATTAGACAATTAAAAATTAAAATAATTACTTTGATATGCAAAATTGTTGTTAAAAACTGTCAAATCAGCATGTACCGACGGTTGTTAAAACCAGTCATCGTAATTCATCTCACAGTTTACATCTAATACTTGTATTCGGTATTATAAAGGGAACGCAGTGCTTTAAATTAATGTTTATTTATTTATTACTACTGAATGTTTTACGGAAAATATCTTTGAGCAATGGACGTTTTAGCGAAACCGAACGTGGGTCCACATCTTAGTGCCGGTGGTGGGATTCGAACTCATGCCCACCAATGTCAAGATTCGAGCGCTCATACCGCTAGTTCTAATATTAATTATATTTATTTTGTTTTTTGCATAATAAAACTTAACATGTACAAACACCCCAATCAAAATAATATTTGTCCAAATCAATTTATTTGTTAAAATTTAGATTACATAAAACTATATAAACATTTTAACCAAAAGCATACAACAACACCTAAGCCATCACATTTATTACTTAATATTTTGTAGTAAATTATACATAAAACAATTTGGTAACTGTAAAAATTAGATACGCTTTGCATTTTCTTTAAATATTTGACGTTATATTTTATATTTGATAAATTTGCAGCTAAATCTTAGATTATGAGCCAGTTAATCTTTTATATAATTTTTTATTTAGTTACGATATATATCTATAAATATACTTGTGTTTTAACTATTTTGTGATTTAGTATATTTTATAATTAAGGTGACGGTTTTTGAGTATATTATGTGATAGCTAAGAGATGTTTTTGTTAAACAATCATTTTTGCGGAATTTTTAGTAGTGATTGTGTGTTGTTTACAATAAAAAATTACAAAATGAGTTGCATACTTGTCTTGTCTTATAGTTGTTAGTTTGTCTGAAAATTACAAATATTGATTTTTACAAACAACTGTTTGAACAGTAAGAAATGTACAGTACATTTAAAACAAACTATTTCAGTTGTTATTTTTACAAGGTGCTGCAGAGAATTAAAAAACAATTTTGTGCACTCAAAGCAGACATGAAGTATCCCACAGTTGAGATAATCTATAGTAATACATTGCGAGTTTTCGACGAATTCTTTGATAAATCGTTTTTAGAGGTAAATGTTGGATGTCATATTATTTTTAATTGGTCAAAATTTGAGTAAATTTAATTAAATGTGGGTTTTGTTTTGTGATTGATTCATTTTCAAATTGAGCTGTAATTGGATGTTTTGGACAATATTTAATGTACATTTTTTACTTTATCCTCATTTTGCAATGGCGTTTGTTTGTGCACCGCACTGGACTCAATGTACTTATTCTAATTAAAAGGAAGTATAAAATGTTATCCACGCTTTTAAAATAGATAGCAACAGTAAGTTTTATCACTGTGTATCTGAACAAAACCCTGGAGATGATAAAAGACTTCCATACATATAGGTTTTTTACAAATTTACTTTTTATCAAAAGCAAAAATTAGAAAGCACCGGACTTCGTGATACCAAGTAACTTTATTTTTATGTAATTTTTTACAAAACTAAAGATTTAAATTGTCTTGCACGTTTTATAATTAGACTTAAGAACAATAAATATGTTATATCTGCATCAAATTTGAAACACGAGCACATATATTCCAATAAAAAAATTGCTTTAAATCCTAACAGGATGAGGTTATCAAAGGACGAAAAAGTTGAACTTAAATTATTATTTATTCAAAAATGCCCTATTTCCCAAAAAAAATCACTTTTTCCTAGAGGAGGTAGATAGGAAATAGAGTAAACTGTTAACAGGTATTGAGTAAAGACTAATCCAAACAGGATGGAGAGAAACCAACTCTAAATCTAGTAGGAAATAAAATGTGCTGGGTGAAAGAGTGTTCAATACTGAAGTTTATTAAATTAGAATCAAATACCTTGGGAGAGCTAAGTAGGGACCAGTTAATGTAAGGAGTATTGAAATCACCCATAATAATGGAGTACTGAAGAGGTAAAGTAGTTAAAAAATGGAGTTCTTGTATAAGAACTCCAGATTGTGAGGAGAGAGACGGAGGGCGGTATAAAATGGAACAGAGAATCGACACCTTAGAAGAAAGATGGATAGAAACATAAAGGAAGTCATAGCCAAATTGATGTTCATAATTCGGCAAGAAACAGAGAAATTAAAATCTTGATTGATATATAAAAGGCAACCCCCACATTTACCTTTACCAGAATCAAGGCGCACTATATTGTACCTAAAGAGAGCTATTTCACTGTCTAAGATATCATCGGTAAGCCAAGTCTCGGTAATACGTATAAGAAGGGGAGCAGAATCAAAAGCTAACGCCTGGATTTCAAATAATTTATTTATTAAACTTAAAGCATTAGTATAAAACATTTTAAAAGGAGTTAAAGGGTTGGGAGTGGGGCAAATTGTTTGAGACGAAACATTGCAGGGATTTGAGGGCGACTCCGAGGCGCATAGGGAAAATCCTGACTACCCAAATTAAAAGAGTCTTGCATAAATTTAAGTGAGGTTAATTTTACTCCAGGTAGGGATAAGTTATCGTATAACGGGTTTTTAAATTTCAGAGTTTTACGCTCGAAATGCGAGAGGTCTTTAGTCAATTTAATACCGGGGAACTGGGAACGGATGAACCGCTAGTTGTAGATGATATCCTCCACGACATCAGTAGAGTTACAAGATACTACAATTGGAGGAGATGGATGATGTAATTTACAAGAGATACGAGAGATTTTAAAATTGGAAAAACCAGGAGAGCACTTCTTCATTATATCGGTAACAACCTCCCTGAACTTAAGAACCAAATCAGATATACCTTCAACAATAACATTAGAGGCCCGTCTAGCATCAGAGGCGAGCTGCTTAGCAGCAGAGTGAACTTCCTCCTGGAAAAGTCTAACTGCAGCTTGAGCTACAAGGAAAGATACAGATAACTTAGCAACAGACTCTTTAAGCCTATTAAGCTCTTTTAAAATAGTGTGTAAAAAATTTTTCAATTTCTCATCCCGACCCTGTAAATTAGATAGGCAACATTCAGTTTAGAGATGTCGGAGTTATTATTGGTAGTAGAGGCTAGGATAACATCTAATTTAGGCACAAGATTAACATTATGAGAACAAAGTTTAATCTTACCAGAAGTTCTTTCCGAAAGGGGAAATTTTTTTCTAGACAATTACGGCAAATAAAATCTATGCTAGAATTGGCAAATCTCAGGTAATTGGAGGATGTAAGACCGGAACAAATTTTATGAAACCATTTCTCGCAGTGTATGCAAAAAATTTCACTTTTTATTTTCTTCCTACAGCCTCTAAAACCGCAAACATCAATTTTGGATGCACACATTACTGTATAAAACAAGAGTTAACTAATAAAAATATATATAGTAACAAAATATTACAATTCGCGAGGTAAGGCGCGCGTCACGCTACACGTCCATTGGAGCGTTATTCATACTTTTCTCTTTTCTTCTTTTTTGATGATTATTGCAGTGTTTTTGCATTGTAATACGTAACTTGTTTTATTATTATTTTTGCATATTTATAATTTTTGCTCGTTTTCTATAATTGTTAACTTCCATATCTACCTTGATTTCAAATATTTTTTCTGTCACTAATCCCCCCTTTACCTCACCATCCATTTCATTTTCCCCCTGAAAATTTAAGACAATTTGAGAACCGAGTACTAAAAGGCGTTTTGGCCTACTCAACTCGTGAAAAATCCTGAAAATATTACAAAGTAACGTTAAGTGACAATCTTTAAAAGAGGTAAAAACGAGACTTTCAATCTTTTTCTTCGTATACAACCTGTTAAATAATGTGCTTATAATATGCAAAATATAAATTATTATTTTTAAATTAAAAAAATTTACTATTGTTTTTTATATTTTATACCAAGGTCTTTATTTAGGTAAATTTCAAACCTGAGACAAACCTGAAATACATCGGTGGGTGTTTTTTAAGATAAATGTAAAGGCTAGAATTTTGTTTAACAAATATAATTTTAGTGCAGTATGCAAAAGTTTAAAAGCAAAATATTACATTTAAATTTTTAAAATACTTTGAAGTCGCGAGGTATGGCGCGTGTCACGCTACATGTTCACTGAAGTGTTATTCATCTTTTTCTCATTTTTTTTTGTAATTTATTACAGTGTTTTTGTATTGTAATACATAATTTTATTATTATTATTATTGTATATTTATATATTTGCTCGTTTTCCATAATTGTTAACTTCCACTATCTAGCTTGATTTTGTCCCAATTTCAAGTTTTTTTGTGACTAATCCCCCTTTACCTCACTGTCCGTTTTATATTTCCCCCTGAAAATTTGAGACAATTTGAGAACAGTACTAAAAGGCGTTTTGGTCTACTTAACTCGTGTACAATCCAGAAATCTAGTGTTTTTCCTAATTATATATTTTGTGTTTCGACCGTTATTAGTGTTTTTACATTGTAATACAAAGCTTGTTTTGTTATTATTATATTTTTTTTATTTATTTTCTATAATTTTTATTATTTTCTATTATAATATATCTGGTTTTTTAATTTCCAAATGTTTTCTGCTATATATATGTATATTGAAACATGATATTAATGTAATATTTCGTTTGTAATTTTGTTATTATTTATAACGGTAAAGTTAATTTTATTTAAATTTAATTTTGTAGAGTTTATAAACTTTAGTTTTTGGAAATAAACTGCTGTTTATATTTAACAATGGCAGATGTTGACTGGAAGTCTAAATTAGATGTTATTCAGAAGAACGGTGTAAAAAAATTTGTGAACGTTTTTTTAAATGGAAATGTTGTCGAACTTCACATGTTTTTACGTTCTATTTATTTAAAAAATAAGTAAGTTAAATATATACGTAAATCTGTTTTAGTATTTTGAACTCTGATGCAATAGAAAAAATATATACCATATACATAGAAATAATAAAACATTTCACCGAAATAACACCTACTATTTATGTTCAATTTTTAGATGATTTGAGTACAATATTTTTTTTATTAAATGGGTGCACAGAAGAAGAATCTTTTTTGAAAAAATTATCTGAAGAATGTTGTTTTGTAATAATTCATTTTTTATATTTGTTTTTTGAGAAATTAAATATGGAGTATGTTTTTCTTAATTTACACGATTTAGTGCGGCTTTAATTATTTATTCAAATCAATCACTTCCCATGCTTAGCCACATATGTTCAGTATTACTTGGAGTTTGTGATTTGAATGTTATGTCTTATGTTAAACTCGAGGCCTTAAACGTGTTATCACTTGTCACTTATCCTGCACATTTATTTGACAAAGCTACAGTTTGTATAAAATTTCAATTTAGTCACTGTGAATCTATGGCGAATATTATACCAGGATTTTCGCAGGCGTTTAAGAAAGTTGTTACACGTGATGATAAATCGGGTAGCAAAGTGAAAGAAGTATGTTTATACAACTTTAAATAGAACCTTTCAATATTAGGCTGCTTTTATCGCATGGTCCTCTATATTAGTCTCCGTATTTTCCAATTCTCAAAAGACAAAATGTGAAAATATTAGTGATAAATGTGGTATGTTAAAATATTGTTTATTATCTTTACATTTTATTGGACATACTTTTAAATATAATGCATTTTATACGCCAGTTTATTTTATATTATTATGAATTTGGTAGATACAATTAATTTTTTATAATAAATAATATATATAAATATATATATATATAAAATAAAAATCGAAGTTATTTTGTATTTTTTATATATGTCGGGCTTCTGTTTTTTTATATATATATTGTCGAGTGTATTTAATTACTTAAAATCTAAAATAGATTTTAACGTTATTATTAATTTTTCATTATGGTTGGTGACAGTCACTTCTTTATTATTTCTATATTTGCACGGCTACATATACTTTCAGATACCTTTTAAGTGTATGTTTGTACCCAATCGCCCTGTCAGAATCCCAGTTATGTCGCTGTGTATTTGGTCTCTACCGTTATTAGTCTAGATGTTTATAGGCACCTATTCCAGGATGCACTACATGTTGGAGGAACAGTCAGGAATACCATCATAATTGAAAATTGATACTTTATAAGCATTACTCAAATCCTTAGAATTATTAGCTTTCTGATTTAATTTTTATTGCTTGAACGTTTGAAAGGAAACATTTTCTTAAGAAGTGGACATTCAGTGAATCCCTTAAAGTTGTTCCACATCAAAATTGAGTGTTGTGACTAGAACCGCTGCTTACCCAGTTTCAAGTTTTGCGTTTTAATTACTTCTGCCTCTGCGGTACATAAACTTGACTTCATTTGACTACTTTTTAGAATATCAAAGTTGACCATTTTAAGGCGTAATTTTTTTGTGATGCAGGAGTTGATTGGTAGTATTGTCACTTCTTCATTTTTTCTATATGAGTAAAGCACATTGAACAATTGCGCCTATAGTATCCTCCTCATCATCATCCTCAACAACATCAAGGATAAATACCCCCCATCGGTTATTATCACTCAGGATAGTTCAAATGCCAAAACATCTGCAAAAACATTAACTTTTGTAATGTGCACTTAATAAACGACACTTGAGGTGTACTGACATTAAATGTTAATTACATCCCGAGTTAAACACCTCCAATGATCTCTGTTGGCTGCATAGGGTAAACAAACGGACGCCCATTTAAATAATTCATTTAGACGAGGGGGCTTAGCATAAATAAAAGGACTGAGTTCGCATACTACAATGTCTGTCCAAATTTTCTGTTGGCCACCTGACCTTTTTTTCCATCCGGGTAATGGATGGACTTCCATAGCTACTCTGGCTGGATGAGTGGGCGATCTACGTAAAACATGGCCAATCCATTTTAATCGTCTTTCTTTAACTGTGCTAGAGATACATGGCCAATAAATGTTAAGAGACTTACAAATATCTGGAAATGGTCGAAATATTCTACTAGTTATTAAATGAGTGCGTTCAGTAGAGGATAACTAGCGAAACCATATGGATCTTAAACAGCTTTACTCAAAATGAACAAGCTTTTGTGTATCCGCTTGGGTGAGAGTCCAAGTTTCGCATGCATAAAGAAGAATGGAACGCACTAAACTCTTATATATTCTAATCTTGGTTTTAATAGAAATATTACTTTTGTTCCATAAAGGTTTACTTAAACGTTCACCACGGATCCTGCGTAAGATAGTATTTGCCAAAATTTTTGAAGCCCCGCAAAGTAAGCTGATTCCTCTATAGTTAGCGGCGTCTGTTGTGTTACCTTTCTTATGGATTGGGATTATAATAGCTTTTGTCCATGCTTTTGGAATTTTCTCATTTTTCCAAATGGAGTTTATTATCTTACGCAGGATCCGTGGTGAACGGGAATGTCAAACACGAGCCAACTAGGCTGGATTTTGTCCTGGGATGGGATGCATCTATCAAATCCACACTGTTCGTAGAATGTTAGAGCTTCGATCGCGATACCAACAGCCTACATATTGTGCATTTATAGATTATTCAGCCGCCTTCGATTCTGTTGATCGCAACCTGCAGTGGAATCTTCTCATTGCCAAAGGAATTCCTGCCAAGATTGTTAACATTATTAAATCGTTATACACGTCGTGAAACGCAGAAATACAGAATGGAGATTCTTTAACAGATGCAATTTACATAAATTCAGGTGTCCGCCAAGGATGTGTTTTTAGCACCCATACTCTTCAATTTTGTAGTTGATGACATATTTGATAAAGTGTCCCGGTCATTTGAGGGCTGTACAACTCATGATGGTCGCAAGATAGCGGATCTTCAATATGCAGACGATGTGGTTCTTATGGCAGAATCCGAAGAAGATTTACAAAATGCGGTTGAAGTTACTTAAAAGCCTCAGAGAAATACGGTTTATATCTTAATACTAAAAAACAGTAGTTTTAGCGAACGTCCACTTTAGAAATCCAATCACTGTTAATGGTAGCCCACTCCCTGTGGTTGATGAATTTACGTATCTAGGTTCGGTCATAGATAATAAAGGATCCAGCTCTTCAGAGATTCGGCGTCGTATTCGCTTCTCTGCTGCAGCCTTTGGGCGTTTAAGTAAACCTTTATGGAACAAAAGTAATATTTCTATTAAAACCAAGATTAGAATATATAAGAGTTTAGTGCGTTCCATTCTTCTTTATGCATGCGAAACTTGGACTCTCACCCAAGCGGATACACAAAAGCTTGTTCATTTTGAGTAAAGCTGTTTAAGATCCATATGGTTTCGCTAGTTATCCTCTACTGAACGCACTCATTTAATAACTAGTAGAATATTTCGACCATTTCCAGATATTTGTAAGTCTCTTAACATTTATTGGCCATGTATCTCTAGCACAGTTAAAGAAAGACGATTAAAATGGATTGGCCATGTTTTACGTAGATCGCCCACTCATCCAGCCAGAGTAGCTATGGAAGTCCATCCATTACCCGGATGGAAAAAAAGGTCAGGTGGCCAACAGAAAATTTGGACAGACATTGTAGTATGCGAACTCAGTCCTTTTATTTATGCTAAGCCCCCTCGTCTAAATGAATTATTTAAATGGGCGTCCGTTTGTTTACCCTATGCAGCCAACAGAGATCATTGGAGGTGTTTAACTCGGGATGTAATTAACATTTAATGTCAGTACACCTCAAGTGTCGTTTATTAAGTGCACATTACAAAAGTTAATGTTTTTGCAGATGTTTTGGCATTTGAACTATCCTGAGTGATAATAACCGATGGGGGGGTGTTTATCCTTGATGATGATGATTTAAAGATTATTACAGTTACACTGAAATATTTCATTTAATGTAAATTCTTTATTTTTGGTAATATTAATGCTAATGTGTAATGCAAGTACTATTATTAGTTCACTTAGTATGATTATATTGCTTGAATGCTTAAACTATTGTGTTTACTTAACCCACACAAATTAAATAATTATTGGTTTCAATCTGTTTTTACACGTTTTATTTACTTAACCCATTAAGATAATTGACAATATTCTGATTATTCATGTGTCATCTTAACAACAGAAAGAAATTACATTATTACTATTGCATGGAATGAACGATATGTATATAGAAGTAAAATCGATAAGGGAATACTACCGTAATTAATTTTTACTATTCACTAACATTTTGCTGTGATAAAATAAACGCAATTCAGTGTAATTACATTTGACGAAAAACATTTTTTGGTACATAGACGTTTAGCGGAACTAAACAAGAGTCCGCATTTAGTGCCATACTTAATCACTTTTGAGTTTAGCGCTTTACTAACTTTGGAATTCCGACACAAGAAAACTCAAATTTATTAATCGAATACTTAATATTATTGAAGTGTAAATCTAAACGGATTGGAAATCGATATAAACAGTTAGACGTTGACAAAATTTTCAAGATTTAGTTTGGGTAAAAAATAACTCAAAAATTAAATATTGCTTTTTATTTTGTTTATTACTTTGGATGTTTTATGGGAAGCATCTTTCAACAGTGGACATTTTAGTGTCGGTGGTGAGATTCGAACCTATGCCCACCTAGGTCCAAATCGAGTGTTGTACCGCTAGACCACAGTATTACAGTATTAAATCCAATTTTTTAATTGCATAACAGACTTGATTTCATTATTTGTTGTTGTTGTGTGTAAATTTCATTTGAAGAATCGGTCAATGTCGAATCTATACGCTCAGTTGATTGGTATTTGTCAACACTCAAGCATCTGTCTGCGCTCATTGTCGAAACAATTGACAATATTCTGTACGTTCAACTAGAATCCGGTGCTATTGGACCAGCTCGAGTAAATTGTGCATTTTCCAACTGGCTTGGTTCCATTTTGCTCAAATGCGACATGCTAAAGCAATTTACTCAAGGTCAGATATTGAGAGAATGCGTTATATCTGCTTTATTGGTACTTGCAGCTAACAGTTTGGATAAATCGGCTGACTGTTGTGAACTTGCGATGGACGTTTTGCATCGATTTGTCAACATGGAAGAATCACAACAGAATACGGACGCCAAACAGTTACCTGAGAGATTATTTGGAAAAAGTATTATACGGAAGATTGCAATGAATTCGGTTTTTGATCAAGCTAATATTTTAATAAAGCAGCAATTCAATGTGATTGGTTAGTTTACGATTTTGTGGGGGCAATTGTTAAGTTAAAAATTTAGTAGTGACTATTTGTTGTAAATTGGTAGTGATTCTGTTATTTGTTGTTATTTTAATACTTTAATGTGTGTATGTGTAATAAATATTTTTCACTGTTTGAATGGTGTACGGTAAGCATTTTTTGTTAAGTGAAGATTTGGTACCGGTGGGAATATTCAAATTCATTCCTATCTAGGTTCGAGTTTAAGTATTCTACCAACTGTGTTATTCTAATACTATACTATATTTTGCTTTTTAAATACATTAAAAATGTATTTTCTTTTTTGTTTTTACGCTTGGAGAGGGAGGTAATAGTTTAACATATGGCATAAAATCTACCTTGCCAGTGCAGATGAAAGTTTTGGTTGGTTCTCATTTGCTAATATGGAATTCAGATTTCTGAACACTGATTTACTATTTATCTGATCTACGATTATTTCTTATTGCGGATCCTAATGATCTCAAGGATTTGACTAATATTTATAATATCTTAATTTACAATGACGAAAATAACCCCGTTTTTGTATCTTTACGTGGTGCATCATGGACCCAGACTAACATGGATCAAGGACCAAGTGCATAGCGGTATAACTGGACCTCCATCTTGGTGAATGGGTGCAAGCATACATTCAGGATAGTTAAAAAGTATCTCAAGGTAAATATACATCATATCTTGCCGTTGGGTTAGGGGAGATCATTCTAACAAAAAAATAAGCGATTTCGTTAATGGCTGCGAATAGTGGCGCTGTCATAAAGATGCTGTCTATCAGTCAAAAAGCTTCGTTATTCCTCTAGGTTTTTTTACGCTTACATGAGACGATTGGATGCGATTGTTTGAATTGATGAAGAAGCGCACTACATCATTAACCAAACTTTTGTATTATTATTATTATTTTATCATAGCTTTATTTGTATTTTCTAGATGACAATCCGTTACTTTAGTTTATTTGGCTACTGTATCAGACCTGGGCACTTCTTACCATTATTTAGAACCGTAATTTGCTTAAAATTGAAATAATGAAAGATACGGTGAATGGAAATAATGATCCTTGGTAGTTTATTTTTTGAAACTAAACAAATCTTAAATTTCCACCATTAAACTGTTTTTAGAAGTATATAATATTTATTATATCTTTATTTGTTTTATTTTTTAGATGAAGAACAAACATTAAAAAGACTTAGTTCTATTGTTGGGTATTTGAGAATTCTTGGTAGGTATTTTTTACAATTAATTATGTTGATTGTATTAGGATTTGTTTTTATGAATACATAAGAACGTTTGTAACTTTTAGATTCTGGCGGACTTTCGGTTCTTGCGCATGAATATACTTTTGTTTATCGTTTTTTGTCCGCTTTGGTTAATTTTTTAACATTACACATTCATTTGATCGTTGAAGAGAACCATTCTTTGACAGTTAGTTCAAATACCCAAATTCAATCTGGTATGTTGTTTTTATATACGAATATCACTGATTGGACGCTACTTAATGTACAATTATTTTGTATTTATGGGGTGTTCGCCTAGTAAAAGCACAATGTTGTTTTATACACTCGATGTTTCTATTTATTACAGATAATTTGAAACAGTCTGAATTTCCAATTATGGTGATATTCCTGATTGTTGCCGCTATGTGGTGCATTTGGACTAGGTGCACCCAAGCACTTTTGACAAGCCTATTTTACAGTAGCTGCAGATCCTCCTAAAGGAAAGTAATAGAATACGCATAGCTTGTATGAAATACACATATTTAATAAGATTGAGTATTATGTACGAGCCAGTATTTCTTGCTACAATAATTGTAGAAAGCAAACGGAAAGCCTACGTGTTTATACAATGTATTGATTGCCAATAAAATATATCACATTGCAAATTTTTGTTTACTCATTCAATTATAAAACATTTGTAACGCAATTTACAACCTTAGGAACGATAGGAATTTCCCCAATTAGCGTAGTAACTACTTTATGCAAGTTCTATGTATTTGCACAGATTGTTACTTTGCTGTTTAAGCACCAATCACAATAATTTAAGAAATTGGAGAAATTAAAATTAATTCAAAAATCATAATACAATAACTGTACTGTTATCAAAATGTGAAAACTATAATTAGTGAATAAATTAGTGTTAAAAATTCAAAATAATTTAGTCTATATTAAGAATTTTAAAAAATCCTATTGGTCAACCTCCGTGAGTGAATGAGTCATGTTGGTGCATTCTTCTATCAAAAGGGATTGTTTGACCTTGAAAATGTATATAAGGTGGAAAAATCAATATTTACACAGTACTACGCGATTTGTATTGCATCATTATGCAAATGTGGTCACATTTTTTGAAAATTTTCTATTCCAACTTACGAGTAATTACACACTCACACAAAAGGTTATCTGGCTCTTATTGGCTCCTTTTTTCGCAACCTTTTCCCTTGGTTCGTCTTATCATCTACCAATCTAACATTTATTGCTGGGGTCGGTCACCCCAGTAAAAAATAACTCATTAAGGTGTCATGCTTTACGCTAATACTTTAACAAATTAACTTTAAAATTGTAAATTATTCTTCTAGATGATCTTCATCAGTCATTTAAAATCAAACCTCCCAACTTGTTTCGCAAGGTATTTTGTCATTTTCGCAATTTAAAGTTATTGACAGTTGTACAGGACATTATGGGAACGCTTGCTGGATCAAGTATGTTGACCAATCTTTTTAACCAATTAAAATCAAACCATTGATTTTTTAACAGAACTTCCTACTCAGGTATTTTGTCTAGGTTTGAATTGTAAAGAACCATTCGTGCTACTAGTTCATGTTACATAGATGTATAAATTTTAAACTGTAATACTACTGACTTCTCTAAGTCTATGCACAAGTCGGTGTTCGGAGGTTTAAACCGATAAGCCACTGTAATTATATATATATATATATTCTTATTCTTATTCCCACGCTATTGTTTTAAATATCCATACTTACACATTATATATATATATATATATATATATATATATATATATATATATATATATATATATTAGTTGTGATGATATTACTTATTTTTTAGAAGCAACCGTTGATATCATTCTCGATATTTGCCGTGACTTGATTTTTCAGTTTAACGGTGAAAACAAAAACGCGTGCTTATTAC
The DNA here is from genome assembly GCA_025895645.1 of Cardicola forsteri. NCBI lineage: Eukaryota > Metazoa > Platyhelminthes > Trematoda > Strigeidida > Aporocotylidae > Cardicola > Cardicola forsteri. The sequence continues at coordinate 19,166 of JAKXYG010000836.1, forward strand.
TTATTATAGGCGCTTTATGTGGTTATTTAAATAACGGTATGTTTTGATTGTTTTGACTAACTTCATTCATTCATTTTGGTTGGTGATGTGGTCACCCCTTTATTATTTTCTATATTTATACGGCATATAAACGGTCGACTTCGATGGCTTAATAAGCATAACAAACGTATCTTGGCTGGTAGACGGCATTCTAGTGGCGTCGCCATTGTTCGCAAAGGTTGATGAGGCTGCCTGATTTTTTGTCAGGGTTATCTCTCTTAGCTCAACAGCTATATATGGTATACGTATACACCAAGATACCTTTTTCTGGGTGCATGCTTGCACCCACCCACCGTAGCGGAAGCCCAGTTACCATTATTTAAAATATAAAATATTTCTAATTTAAATCTTTGTATTTATATATTTTTCATATTGTCTTAAGATTTAATTATCCGAATAAATTATTATTATTATTAGTAGTAGTAGTAGTAGTAGTAGTAGTAGTAGTAGTAGTAGTATCTGTATTATTATTACCCTTATTATTATTATACTCAACTTAAATACTTCAGTAGAAGTATATTCAATATTATAGAATACAAAAAATATATTTACACCATTGACATAAACAGAAGTCAGAGATGAAAAATGTATCAAGTTATACAATAATTGCATAAGCAATTAAAACTAAAAAAAACTTTTAGTAATGTGGTATTGGAGAATTTTATAGGTCTTTCTAACTATACAGTGTCTTTTTAGAATTAAGAAGTAGTTGTAGTAATAAAGTTAAAAACAAAACAGTCAAAAAATTAAGTCATCTAGATCACAGCAATTTTGATAGCACAAGCACCGATAAAGCATTAATTGATATTTAAAAGACAGAAACAATGCATTTTTACAATTTTTGGATTGGTTAAAAATCGTGTTCTCAATACGCAATGCATGAATTGTAGTGGATGTTTGTTCTGCATCGGATGTGAATGAATTTTTTTTGAGTTTTGCTTAATGCAATCGCTTTGTTAGGGTGTTTGTTTATAAACCTTCGAACATGATCATCTTTATGATCATAAGCTATTGCTATTATATAGATAACTTAGCATTAGTTGGTTCAAAGCTTATATATCATGTAATGAGCACGATTGAAGTATGGGATGAGCAATTTTACCATTGTAAAAAATTTTTAATAAACAAGTAGAAAAATGTTTGACAAAAAATCACTGATGGAACGAATGGAATCTGGAAACCTTTATCTGTTTTTTGATATCCCTCTAGAGATGAAGGGATTTTAACCTTTCAAGAATACGGGTTTTTATTAATGTGATATGGTGGTTTAATAAGATAATGATAATAATACTTATTATAATTTTTGGTGCTTCATTGTTTTGATAAAAAACATTTTCCAGAAAGTGGATATTTAGTGAAGCCAAACACAATGGCCAACAATCTATGTTCATTCAATTTTGAGTCCAGCACTCTGTCACCTCGAGTGTGAACGTTTATTGAATTTTAGCGCTAGTTGTATCAAAGTTATATTCGTCTATACGACAACAAAGTTGGTGACAAAGCCACCTCTTTATTAGTTCCAAGTTCTCAAAGCATTACGAATAATTCCTTTCCATTGTTCACGGTTTTCGGAGACGAGCACAGATATGTCAGTCCAGCGACTCGCCATTGTTTCCAAGATAAAGTCCCGGCCAAAATAGGGTGAAGATCGTCCCGAACAGATATTTGTCTATGAATACAATTTGTAGTTCTGTGAGGTTTTTCAATGATTATTAAATTTCATATTTTGTTACAAAAGTTGAAATAGTATGAGTTAAGTTCCGTTTAAATAGTAAATATTATTAGTACTAATTTTGGTGTTTTTGATCATTTTTATTAACATGTGTTTGCATCAGGCTCCTGTCATTACTGCTGTAGTATGTCACAGTTAAATTGGTTGTGGTTTATTATTTAACAAAATAATTAAAAGCATCTAATTGATTTTTATATGTCTGATTTAATTTTTTACATTCATTTTAAACAATTTTAGATTCTATTTGCTGGTCTGAACGCCAATCAATATGTGTGTAAGGTTTTATCATTTAAAATACACTTTTCATTTCAATAATTCATGTATGTTCTTATGAACTTTTTAATGCTGTGGCCATTTTTTTAAATTGCGTTTGATATGCAAGGAAATAAGTGAATTATTACTTTTATAATATTGATGAATATTGTCATACCTTGATTAGAATACAAATGATTCCATCAATTTAGTGATTTCAATTGTCCAACATTCTTCATTGTTATCTCTACGTGGCGCATTTTGGACTAGGTGCATCAAAACACAACAGGGACCGACTGCATAGTGATATAGCCCGGTTTCCGCCTCAGTGGATGAGTGTATGCATTTACTCAAGGTGCTTAAAAGGCATTTGAAGGTATGCACTGTAGCCGTTGGGTTAAGGGAGATATCTTTGACAAATAACTGGAATGCTTGTCAATTTTTGCCAACACTGACGCCGTCACAAGGATGCCGTTTATTAGATAGGAAATGTTGTTATGTTGATGAAGCCATCAAAATTGTTTATTTTATATTTTTATTGATTTATTTATATCTTAGTAACAAAACTAATAGTTTATTCTTTAAATCAACTTTTTTTCGAATGGTCCTGTATTGCTCGCCAGTTACATTTCTAGGTCTATTAAGAAATATTTGGTTATTTTAAAAAGATGCATCAGAATTATAACTAATTCAGTATGTATCATACATCTAGAAATTATCAACAAACTCATTGAGGGACATCTTGAGAATTGTTGTTTATTACTCAAACGAATAATGAGGGGACAATGATTACCCCCCCCCCTACTTGCCGATCTCAACAAATCAATTGCATCCGGTAAAACAGGGAGGAAATTTATTCATATATATATATATATATATATATATATATATGTGTGTGTGTGTGTGTGTGTGTGTGTGTGAACTTTACAGAATAAATGCTTTTGTTAATAATTCAGATAATGTATGTTAATGAAATTTTAGCCAAACACTGGCTTTGTACTTTGATGAAGATGCACTGCGATTGTCACTCGATGTTGCCAGCGAAGATTCCGTTATTTCGAATGAGGAGACAATGTCTTTATTGGGACACGTCAACACATACAAATCGTGGCCAGTCAGTTCCAATAAACCCGATTCAGTAAAAGCGTATCCGGTTGATTTTAAACAAGTGAAAAGAAATCGCGTTACCATTTGTTTACTATTAGAATTATTTCAAACGGTGCTACAAGTGAGCGCTTTGATTCCATTTAGATTGGGTCTTAATATGAAATGTTTTTAGTATGTATATTTGCATTTTTAATTGAAGTTGAGACCTATTTTAGTGGCAATTGCTTAACTTCGCCTATTAAGGTGTTTAGGTTTAATTTGTTGATGATAAGTGCTTCTTGTCTAGACATACAACAACGAAGTCATCCAATTATTTATTTATTTATTGTCTTTTGCGACGTGGTTACCTCTTCACCATTTCTATATTTTTTACCGTCTAGCCAGCAATCTACTCCACTGGTGTCACAAATATAACAAACGTACGAGAACAAGAATTTGTTCTGTTTTAGCGACGGCGTCACTCTTTGTAAAAATTGTTTTCTGATTTTTGTCAGACTTATTTCCCTTATCCCAACTGTTATATGTGTTACACTGATGCCTCAATATACCTTTCAAGTACAGTGGGGGTATACACTTGGATCTATCCGCCAAAACTGAAGCCCAGTTATGTTGCTGTGCACTCGATCCATGCTGTGTTAGTCTATGATCTGAAGTGTACCTTCTCCAGGATGCACCACATGGAAGTAACAAACAGGAATACTATTATTTTTGAAATTAAGATTTTAAAAATATTACTTATTTTTTAGAATTATTATCATTCCTAATTTCAGCATTGGGATACTAATGATCCTGATGATTTAAGTAATGCTTATAAAGTCTTAATTTCCAATGATGGTGATATTCCTAATTGTTACTCCTTCATGTGGTGCATTTTGGATAAGATGCCAACAGACATATGGACTTAACAACAGGGACCGAATGCACAGCGGTATCACTGGGCTTTCGCTACGGTGGGTGGGTGCAAGCATACACTTAGTATATTAAATATGGAAAGCAATCATTTGATTGTAGTTAATTTGGTTTTATTATTTCTGTACGGAGTGAACATATCTTTTGCCAAACATATTTCAATTAAAAACTTTTATATTTTATTTCTGTGTTGTCAGTTCCAATATTACTTAAGTAAATGTGTTACATTTGTAGTTTTCTTACAAAAGCTTATAATAATATTTTTTAATCAAAGTTTAATCAACTTGATCGCCCTGGTTTGGTTAATGAATCTGGAGAACCAGTATTGTTCTGTGATGACCATTTTTTGGAAGGTTTAGAAATTGGTTTGCTGTATACGCTGGCTTTTGCTTCACTCGGAGGACTTGTTGGTCAAACTGCTCGTGCGTGTCTTAAGTGCGTCGCCCAATTGTGCAATTACCAGAGGTGCGTTTAGAACACTGATTTCATGTATAATAAAAGCTTTAAAAACCCTTTTGTTTAAGTAGTTTAGTTGAACATTAAAGTATAATAAAGGTACATCATTAATATTATTTGTTTTTATTTGCATGCATTCCGTATTATTGCGGGTTTTTTAAGTATAGAAATGGCTGTTAGCACTATTATTCTGAATGCACTATGATATAATAACAGTTTTGAAGAGGATGTATATTGTAGGTTTTAATTTATAAAGGAGATAACTGTACAACAGTTACAATTAACGAGTTAAAATAATTTAAAAAGTGATATATTACAATATATTGTTTGTTTATAATTAGAAGCTAATGCGTTATATAATTGTCTATCTAATTTAAGTATAAATCAAATGATTGCTGCCAATGCTGTCAATCTTGTGTCAAACATTACACTGACATTGCATCGTATCAACCTGATGGCTCCGGACACTCTTTGTGTGAGTTTGTCTGACACATTAGACGAGAATATTTCGTCTGTCTGTGCGGCACTAAATGTCTTATTTGAATTCGCTTCACTCGAAATATTGCCAATTTTGAAACCCATGGTTACTCAGGTAGGTTTTTTCTATTCTATTTATACGTATTGCTTTGTCTATTTTTAAGGAGACGTAAGTTACTTGTAGTGTTTAATTTTACTTTTGTATTGTCTAATCTCATATTCATATATTGTTTTCTAACAAATCATACAATGGTGTGTTTAAGGAAAGTGTGTTTTGAATTTCTATTTTACAAGGTACAATGTATTTAGATTATTGTTCAATATTGTGCTTAAATTTAAAAATAAATAAATGTTTGGAATAATTCGTTGTAATACAATCTAAATGTTGAATAGTTTATAAAATTACAACTACTGTTTAGCAGTTTTGTCCAATCCACTGTTAACCGTTTCATGTTTATTGTATTTGCAATTTCTTTTTTTGTAAATCAGTTAATTACTTCATTGGATTTAACGTACAGAAGCAAATGCGATTTGTTTTTGCCAGCTTTACATCAACTTGTCCGAACCTGTGAACGATGGAATCAGTCTTTGACGATCGCTGATGTGACTTTGTCAACAACCAATACATCAAATCAATTAGTAGAAGTAATGTTTACACTTATTTACAAATAAACCTAATGCAGTTGATTTAAGTACATTTAAAGTTTGTGATGATAATAATAATAATAATGGTTTTTGAGTCTGCAACCGTTGGATCTACTTTTAATAATAATATAGTTGTAGAAAAAGCTTTTCTGACTTTTTTTATTCAAATATAAATAATAAGTTACTTGATGCAAGTGTTTATGGCGGTGGGTTTGTATAGGCACCTTTATAAAGTAATTCTGTATTGTTGTCAAAATCTCTGTGATGATTATTTAAATAAATTATGTATTAGTAAGTTGTCATCTTTTATTATGCAATATGCTGCTTTAACCTCTGGACTGCAGATCAGGCAGTCATGAATTTAAATGTGGGCATTGTTTTATATGTCGACTTGAACAACCTTAACAATATGCCTAATCTGCTTTTAGTAAAATAATGATGATAATCATCTCAAACATGCTCTTCACGGTTACTTATAATTAGTTGGTTTTTTTTAGAAAAAACGCTTTATGTTTATTCAGTCATTTATATTAGAATGTTTTTAGAGTACAGTGACGAATCAGTGGAGCTATATTTTATAGATTTATCTATTATTGAGTGTTTTGTTAATAACACATGGAATACAGATACTCATATATAATATAAAACATTTCACAAGTGATATTTTTTGTTTCATTATATTTTTAAAGTGCCCTCTTGATCGAGTTAGCTTGGACAGTATATTGTCCAAAACGTATCAGAATACTCTAGATCTGATAGTTCAAACTCGTCACATGCATCGAGGTTCCGCCAGTTTAGTTTCTGATCCAATAAACCCGCCAAATAAACACGTGACCGATGGGCAGTTTGTAGATGGTGTTCCGTCATATCCAGATTATTTACAAATTGTTGAAGAGGTATGTTGCTTAGAACCAACTGTATTTATAGATAGTTATATATATATATATATATATATATATCATATATATATATATATATATATATATATATATATATTATTTATAATTGGTGGCATAGCCACCCTTCCATTAGTTCGCTTTACATTACATTCTCAATAATTTCCTTCTAGTGTTCACAATTTTTGGAAACTTGTGGAAACAGTTTTTTTTAATTAATTTTTTGCCATTAATTCCATCACAATGTCCTTACTAGAATAGTGTGAAAATCGTTTGAACCTATATCTATCCAAGTTTGTTACCAATGATGGAAGATTATGAAAATGGAGGTCATCTCAAATTTGGTAGTTGTTGATATTTTTCATTCAATTACCTGATATAGACGATGCGACAATTTTGTACAGATTGCTTTAGCTGTTAAATTAATTACTACTGTTTTGTTTACTTCAATAATAATTAATATTTCTATGCAACTGGTTAAATTTTAGTTTTTTGTTAGGTGAGTGTACTGTAAAGGAGATTTAAAGTGCTGATTTTTTGGACAAATAGCCTACAGTTCAATTTTTATATTAGTTTCCTTTTTAACCTAGATATCTTTATAATATTGTGGTTTTTACGAATTAATAATAATAATAGTTTGCTTGTATTCCTGATTGTGTAATATGTTGAACTGGAGTATTTAAACAAACAATTACAATGTGAATGTTCTCTTTTGCTTTAGTTTTTATATACAAAACAGTTTGAGATAAATTATGTAATGTACGTTCTAATCCTGGGGATATTTCAGATTATGCTACGATGTATTCATTTAATCGCATCACCGTCTCCAAAACAACGTATTTTGTGTTTGAACATTTTAAATGAAGGATGTATAGTACTAAAGGAAGAAAAGAGTACGTTAGAACAATTTTACTTTTTTCTTCTTTCTCCTATAATTGTTGTGTTCATTTATTATCATTATTGCAAAACCGTTTCTATCCGTAGAATATGAGACAAATTTGTCCTATGTGATTGTACTCTAAATGTTTAACATTGAAGAAGATCCTGTCTACCAAAAGTGGAGTTTTTTCGGTTTTTACGCTAACCCGCATTATTGGAATAACGCTTTTACTTATATGGAGTAGTTTCCTCAAATATTTATATTTTTAGAGGTCAGGCCGCTCTACTTTTCCTCCTTTTCTAACCGGAGTTGGGACTGGTTATTGTAATTTTTTTAGCTCTATTGACATCATTTTATGACATGAAAAAATAAAGCAATTTTAGACTGTCGGGGTCTGAAAAGAAAACCGAAGTTTAACACAGATTTTAATACGTGTCTTGTTTTTCAAACAAGTGTTTGTTTTAAAATAAAAATGTCTGTAAGTTTTTAGTTGTCAATACAAATCTCATGTATATTTTCACTTGATAACGTTTTTCGTTTGTTTGATTTGTATATGCATTATTATTGCATGTGGCATATTATTATTATTATATCATTGTGACACTTTTTAAATTCCATTGGATTTAGATTTATTATTACCTATAGTAAACAAAATATGGATTTCGCTAATGCCGAGATTTCGAGATAAATCGATTATTGTTGTTGAACGAGTAAGTACTGTTCACTATAACTAATGTTATCGGTTCACCAACCAAGATGTATACAATCAATGCTTTTCTGTTTTTATTTTTGCAAGTCATTCGATTTATTGTTGACGCTGTCGAAAATTGCCGGTGATTTTTTATGTAGTCGTGCTACATCCGAACTCGTTCCGTCTTTGGTGCTTTTTCTCAAAAATGGCCATTTTTTAAGGTACGACCGATGTTTATGTGTGATTGTTCGATTGTATTGATACTTATTCGATTACAAGTATATTACTTTTTTATTGTTTAAATGGTTTTGACTAGATGCTAATGATCCTGAGGATTTGACTAATGCTCAAAAAATCTCAATTTCCCATGATGGTGATATTCCTGACTGTTCCTCCTCCATGTGATACATCCTGGACTAGCTATCTATAGGCATCTAGACTAACAACAGCAGGGGTTGAGTATAAAGCGGTATAACTAGGCTTCCACTACGGCGGGTGAGTGCAAGTATACACCCAGGGTACTTAAAATGTATCTGAAGGTATATATATATATATACCATATGTAGCCATTGGACTAAGGGAGATAACCCTGACAAAATATCAGGCGGCTTTGTCAATCTTCGCTAACAGTTGCGTCGTTACAAGGATACCGTCTACCAGTCAAGAAACTTCGTTATTCTTCTACGTTTATTACGCTTATCAAGCTATCAAAATCGATCGTTTAATATACCGTACAAAGATAGAAATAATGAAGAGGTGACTATGTTACCAACCACAATGAATGTTTTGACTGGAAATATTTTTTTTGAAATGGACATTTAGTGCCACTTCTAATCGTTTAGCAACCCAGCTAGTATACGTCACACCGACACAAGGGTAATGCAAATGTGTAGAGTAACAAGTAATTTTAAATTGGAATATCTCTATGTGGGTGTAGATGATGTTTACATTGTTTTGTGATTGGGGGTATACATATATTATAGTATTTGAGCAAATGTTTCATCTTGAAGCCCAATCACAGTTGAATGGATGTAGTATAATTTTGTAAATTTTAAAAATTTAAGAAACCGAAAGTGTTTGGGAGAATGAATTGATTTTACAAACATGATTTTTAAAAGTATATACGATTTTGTGTCGTGTACGTTTCAGTTTGAACACGGGTGAATCGTACAAATATCTCGCTTCATATCGGGTTCAAAGGTCGCTTATTCTTGAAATTGGTCATCTTTGCAAGCAGGTACGTTGAACTACTTGATTTGCCTAACTATCTTTTTTAGTTTAACCTATCGACCGGAATGATTCAATCCATTGTTGATGTTTTGGCTTTGTATTTGGATCCCAAACAATTATCTGGATTGAGACAAGTAAGTTGGTTTGAGTACTTAGCATATATTTGGCAAGTATGTAATCAATATTAATATTATTGCAAATTTTTGATACCCTACTAGGAGTACGTTTAGCCTTAAAAATACAAAGATACCTAACAAATCAATCAATACAAAGTTTAAGTATAAAATATTTTAAACAGTTGAATGAATTTTTACACTGGATTTTTTGGGGGTATTGATTAGTCGATTGTTGAGCATTCAATTCAAGACAATTAACCAGTTGATTGTATTCATTGTGTGGTTAGTGATGCAGTCCAGGTTGCACTACATAGATGAGAAACAGTCGGGAATATTACAATTGGAAATTGTGACTTTATATGCATTACTCAAAGCCTCAGGATTATTAACACCCCTTGTTGACTTGGGTAAACAAAACATTTATTTTATGCCGTCATCTAACTTGTCAAATTATAAACAATTTGTTGTTGGTTTATCTTTTTTTGGAAAATTTGAATTTTTAAATTTTGATATAAACTATCATTTTTGTTTATCCAAAATAAAGTCTTTTTAAGTATTAAATGTGAGTACTCATTACTTACATATTTACTCCCAATATGTATGTAGCATAGTGTTCATGATTGGTGGAAGAGGTAGCTAAAGCGCCAAGATCGTAGTTAGATGAACATGAGTTTATTCATCAAATATTTCAACTATTTTTTAGTAGCTTACTTTAAATTTTTTGGCCATGCATCTCCAGTACAGAAAGAAAAAAGTGAACTGGCCGTTTTTTACGTAATTTATCTACACATTTAGCCAGATTATCTGCGGAAGCCCAACTACTACCCGAATGAAAAAGGTCGGGTGGCCAACATGTTATTTGGACTCACACTGTAGCACGCAGTCAGTCGTTTTCATTATGTTAAATCTACCCGTCCAAATGAATTACTTAATTGAGTGTTTGAATACTTACTTTTTGCAATATATATATATATATATATGTTTGCTACTTTGAATGTTTTACGAGAAACATCTTTCAGCAGTGGACATTTTAGCGAAGCCTAACGTGGGCCCGCATTTTAGTGCCGGTGATGGGAATCGAACCCATGCCTACCGAAGTCCGAATTTGAGCGCTGTACCGCTAGACCACCCCGGCACTATATATATCTTATGGCAGGCCCTTGAATGACTGCGCTACGTTTCCATAACATCGGAATTAAATACTTTTTCACCGTTTATATTTTTTAAATGTCTTAATATTTTTCTTTCTATAAATCAATTTTGTTTCTACATTTTTATTAAATGGAATCAACCAGAATAAAATTCAACAGAAATACACTTCTATCCCTAAAATCACAATTTCGACCATGCCCAAATTTAATTTTAAATAGTTTTTCTGACACACTGAAACATACAATTGTTCAAAATAAACGTAAATTTCATCATAGTGGTTTCCAAAAAGCTTTGAAATTAAAGTTATCTAATGAGATGTCCCTACCGCTACTACTATCATTAAACTGCAGGTCAATACTTGATAAAATTTTTGATTTACGATCTGTCATAACGAATAAATTACATATGAATAGCTGTGTGATATTAATCCAAGAATCATAGTTGAATAAATATGTTGATAATAGTCTTATACCACTTGATGGATTTTTCATATTTTGACTTGATCGAAAAAATTGCACTAAGAAACTTGGGGGAGGCCTTATTACATACATTAATAAAGAGTACTGCACTAATCCTACATTAAAATGTGAATATTCGCAAAATGGGATTGAGTGCTTAATTGTCAATTGTATTTATTTCTGCAATTGACATTATAAATGTTTACATAACACCTTCTGCTAGCACTGTGGAAATTAATTGTTTATAGGTTGATGTGTTAGTCCGATTTTCAATGAAACAGAAACGCATTCACTACTAAACTTAAACCTTGCTCATGCAAACGTTTACTTTTTCATTTGTAGGCTGCCATAAAAAGTTTGACAATTTTGTGGACGTTGGATCCCGGCAGTACTTGGGTACTGCTATTGTCCAAAATTCCGTCTTCTCAGTTGTGGCATTTGGATAAAATACCCCTCCAACTGAATTCATTTCACTCCTTAAAAGTAAACCGTCTTGAATTTTTACTAATTGATTATTTACATGTTGAAGAAGATATCTTTGTGCTAAATGCATTTTATATGATTTTGCTTGTGTAATGAAAAACGTCAGTGTTTATAGTTATCATGATGACCGAATAATGTAGAACAACAAACTACTCGTTAAGTGTCGTGAATACACTAAACCTGCGCTACTATTTTCAGTCTGGTTAATAAAACCAAAAAAATACGACTTGCAACAGAACCATTTGATTTTATTGCTTAAATGTTTGATGGGAAACATTTTCGAATTAGTGGACATTATGGCACAGCCCTAGACCAGAACCCATGTTTAGTGGACCGATGATGGGACTCGAACTCACACCCAACTAGTTTCAAGTCGAGCGCTCTAATCAACTCTCTTTTCCCGTAACACACTAGCATCAAGGGGTATTGTTTTGAATATAATTAAGTGCATAGTAGTGGACTTATATATATATATATATATATATATATATATATATATATATATATATATATATAACGAAAGATTTATTTATCCCCGATTGTGTACAATTATCCAATGATTGAATTGCCTATAAAAATCTACCTTCATTTATTTATTAAATTTTTAGTTTCATGGTAACAAAACTGATCAAACAAGTCAATTTGCTTTGGAAACTATACGCAACATTACAGACCCATCTCGAAGTTGAATATTTTTTCACTTTTTATATTGAGTGTTATTTTTCTATATGATAAAATAAAATAATTTTTTAATCACATCTGTTAAAATCTTATTCATTCATTTTTGAAATAACAAGCGTAATAAACATCAACAAAATCTAAAATTTGAGGAACACTTATATTCCTATAATTATGACAACGCTCCTAGCTATGTATTTGCACGTAATGCTTCTTATATTTAAACAAAATCGAAATGGAGATCACTGTTCATCGGCATACATACGAAGCACTGAATGCCATACGTATACATTCCATTAAGCAAAAACCCAGATAGAAAACAGGCTTTCAAGACGTATTTTATTTTGCTTCGCATGAGACATTTTGCACAGAAAAGGATATTGTTTAAATAATTCATCTAGTTGGTGATATGGCTACCTCTCGATTATCTCTATTTGTACAGTATATGAATTAATCGAGCTTGATTGCTTGTCAATCGTAACAAACGTAAAATAACGAAGTATCTTGGTTACACAATGGCAGTCATCATTGTCTATGCTCTAACCAATAATTATAGCCAAAAAGAAATAAATGAGTTTTATAACCTTATCGTTATTGTTTTGGTACAGTTAACGCTACATAATAATTGTAAGTGGCACGGTGATGCACTTGTCTACGGAAAGGGAATTGTTTGATCTTGAAAAAGTGGCTTGTATATAGAGTCGAAACGCAAATTTTCTGGGGTGGTCACTACGATGACTGGGAGCAGGTGGAAATTGTTGTATCCTATTTGGGGGAACACGTGCAGTTAGTTGAATTTCTGCAAGAAGCAAAGAAGTTTTGCAAATGCTATTTGTAAATATATCCGACTTGTGTTCTTTTTAAAAACCACAATTTTCAGTTTTATTTAAGATTTCATTATTCGGCTAATCGCATTTGATGGAGGATTATTGTTGCAAAAGTAATGTGTATTTTATTATGTACAGTTTTAGATTGATTTTATTTAAAGTTAAAAACGGTTTTCTACACTTTTGAACAAAAATAATCCAGGAAAGATTACAGTTTGTCGTAAAAAAGTAATTTGCATGAGGACTATAAGTATTGCAGCCAAGATTATAGCACATTGGTTATTGGAACAGATAGCACACGTTCTTTTGTCTTTCATCCAACCAAATAATTGATGCATACAGCTGTGACTTCAATGTGAATATACGTAACTTTTAATGTTTGTAAATCTAATCGTTCAACGCTATCTGACTTGTATTCCTTTAATTGCTTGCCTACTTTTTATACTAGTAAATCTTTTCAAATAAAATTGCTTTTGGGCTTCACGCGTTTTTAAAAGAATTACGTGTATAATGGTTTTAGAATGAGCATAGGTTAATTGTACATTCTTTGCAATTATTTGGAACTGATGCTTAAGATACGTTTATAATTTATGCAATTGAAATGTCACGTTTTCATTAGCAAATGATCTGTTTATTAATCGTTACGTAACATCTTCCTCGCTCAGAATAAACCGCAAAAGCAATAATCATGACATAGTTACTCCGCAAATTGGGGAATTTCCTGTTTGGGTCGTAACCACTCATACTGAAATTGCGTCACAAATGTTTTATAATATGCCAAGTATTAGTGTTAGTTGAGTAGACAACATTTTGTAATGCTTTATTGGTAATCCATACTTAAAACGTAGACTTCCCAATTGTTTCATGTAGCTATTGTAGCAAGAAATAATGTTTCGTACATTTCATATAAGCTATGCGTATTTTATTGCTTTACTTTGGAAAAGTCTACAGCTGTAAAATAGGTTTGTTAGAAGTGACAAGAAATAGCTATTTTAAATGCAAATGTTACAATAATCACAAAAGAATTTTAGTAATTAAGCTTTTTAATGTTACCATTTGAATGTTGAGGAAAACATATTTCAGCAATAAGGTAATAATGCATCATAAATGACAAGAATATTGGTTTAAAAAACGGTGAGTTTCACTAAACTTAACTTTGGACTCTTAAAAAAATAATTCTTTAATTTAACATTATTGTCTGTCTATCAAAAGCAATTTACAAGTAATACTACATTTTCGAAAATGTAGACGCATTAATAGCTGAACGTAATAATAATACTCTCATTGCCACCTACACTACAAGAACTTTTAACAGAAAACATCTGTAAAGAGAAAGAATACCAAAAACTTGCTGATATTTTGATTCTTATAGTACTATCATGTTATCAATTTTGTATTTTAGGTTCAGACAAACGAGCCTTATTTTCATTCAATTGTATTGAGCCATATGACCTAGTAATACACTTACCGGTCGTAATTCTATGTGACATCGACTCACTGTGTTAACAAAACATTGTCTGGTGCAAAATATGTAAAGTATATGCTATTCTCTTCATTGATTTATCTATTTGCATTCGACTTTATTGTAGTGTTATTGCAATGCATTATCAATGAGTCAACGAAGGATATGGTAACAACTATTTTATTTCACCTTATATCAAGGATCGATAGTCTAAACTGAAAATACAAAATAACTACCACGATGAAATTTAGCGAAAACTGAAAGCTAGGAAAACCACCAGTTTGAAGATGTTTTCCGTAGAAATTCTGATGCAATCTCTTGTATCGTAACTTTGATCCGTCCTAATACCGAGTAGAAAATGAAAGGTAATCAAAAAAGTACTTGGATGGATGTTGTTCGGTGAAATACACCGAAACTTTATCATGGAAACAATGGCAAAGCCATTGGACGTCCAAAAACCGTGACCAGTGGGAGGGGATTATACAGAATGTTATGAGAATTTGGAAGGATCTTATAAGCTACAGTTTGGTGAAACTATTCACATTGGTTTCTATCTGTCAACAACAACAAAAAGTTAGTGGCAATGCTACATCTTCATTAATTCCAAATTCGCATAGCATCTCGAACAATCCCTTTTCCATTGTTCACGATTTTCGGAGGCGTGTAGGGATATGTTAATCCATCGACTTAGCCATTGCTTCCAGAATAAAGTGTCAGTTTGAAAACTGTTAGTGAAAGTTATACATATTATAATTGGGCACTTTTCTTTGTCACGTAACAGGAACGTAAATTTCGCAGTTGATGGCCACATAATAGTATCTACGTTTCTCCGGAATAAAATTCACTCATCACCTTACTGAACTGTACGGGAAGTACCGGAAATACAACTGCACTTTTAAGACGTTGGTCAATCTGGTTAAAAGTTACAAACTGGCGTTAAACGATTTAGTTTTATGCTTAAAAATAGAGTTTGCACAAATAAATAAAAGATGGTCATTGTTTTAATAATTGAATACTATTCAAATCTCAGTCCTAAACCTAGTATCCGTCCACACAATTCAGTCCGCATTAGTACTTGTGGTCAAAATTAACTTACAATACCGAAGTACAATAGACGGTTGACTAACTGGAACGCAAAACACCCAAACCATTGCTATAATTTCGTATGCCAAAAATATTTTCAAAAAAATCTCCAAAATGTTAAATCACTCCCCTTTCATAACAAATACATTGTCATTTGACTTTAAGGTGCTTCAATTCCCAGACAGCCACTTTCAATCATCTTGATTAACTTATCAATGTCAAGTTAACACTTTTATCGATCGGTTACTAATAATTACAATCCCCAATGATGATGATGATGATGATGATAATTACAATTTAAATTCTCTCCTAAACCAAATCATCTGTTTTTCACAAAACAAAATTAAAATTCGTTATTAAATTTACAAAAGTGGTTTTACACAACGTGCATATCGAAATTTCAAATAAATCACACCAAATCAGAAACATTCATTGGCATTTCGTCTATTTGTGTAGAGTAATATTGTTCAATATCCCGAAGAATAAGTATATCTTCGGTTTTAACAAAGTTGATGGCAACACCCTTACGACCAAAACGACCCGAACGTCCAATACGATGAATGTACAACTCGCGGTTATTCGGCAAATCGTAATTGATGACCAACGATACTTGTTGTACGTCAATGCCACGAGCCCACAAATCAGTGGTGATTAGAACACGGCTTGAAATATATATATATATATATATATATATATGTACCACCCTCAAAAAAGTTAGTGTTAAAATTTTTAATGTAAATTAATTCATCTCCAATTGTTTCTTTGTAAAAATAAATAATAAGAATTAAAAATAATGACAGTTGCTTATATTTATCTAAAAAGAGTCAGCGCAAAAATCATATTTTAAAAACAACACGTATACAAACGTAGATAATAAGCAGAAGTTACACCATTTTTGTTATAATTGATCTTTTATTCATCTCTGTGCCAAAGTAAGACATGATGTTGAGTTGAATAATATTCAACGTTAAATCACGTTTAATAGTGAAAATTAATGTAAATTCAACTTTCACCTAATTGTGAAGTCAGAATTCTAATCAAAACTAAACTTTGATTACTTGAGAGTATGTTTAATAAATAATTTGTTAAATATTTTTAATTAATTGTTTTACTGGGATGCTAATGATCCTGAGGATTTGAGTAATGCTTATAAAGTCTCAATTTCCAATGATGGTGATATTCCTGACTGTTAGTCCTCCACGTGGTACATCCTGGACTAGGGTGCCTCTAGGCATCTAGACTAATAACAGCAGGGTCCGAGTGCACAGCGGTATAACTGGGCTTCCGCTACGGCGGGGTGGGTGCGAACATACACCCAGGATACTTGGAAGGTATCTAAAGGTATACGTATACCATATGTAGCCCTTGGGCTAAGGGAGATAACTCTGACAAAAAATCAGGCGGCCTCGTCAATCTTTGCGAACAGTGGCGACGTCACAAGGATGCCGTCTACTAGCCAAGAAACTTTGTTATTCTTCCACGTTTGTCTATGCTTGTCAAGCCATCGAAATCGATCGTTCTACATGTCGTATAAATATGGGAATAATGAAGAGGTGACCACGTCACCAACCAAAATTAATTAATTAATTAATTAAATTAATTAAAATTAATTAATTAATTGTTTTACAATATTTTTTTTTTAATTATAATATTTTGAACTTCAGTATTCACTTATTTGCTTTTCTATTTTCGCTCTGTAAAATGAATGTATATATATATATATATATACAACAATATATATAGTATATATATATATATATATTATATATATATTCGCATATATATAACAAAAGTTAGTTAGTAGTACCACATCTTCATTAGTTCCAAATTCGCATATATATCTGTTCAGCCAACATTTGCTTTCTTAGAAGAATTAAGCATGACACATAAAATGAAAGAAAAAGTTGGAGTGACGATAATCAACTAACCCTGATGCTGTCAATATTTTTAAATGAAATAGTTAATACAGCTTAAAATGTGCGCTGAAAATATTAAATCATCATCATCATCGGGGATAAACATCCCCCACCGGTTATCACCCAGGGTAGTCCAAAAACCAAAGCGTCTGCAAAAACGCCAACTTTTGCTGTGTGTACTTAAAGAACGACACTTGAGGTGTGCTGACATTAAATGTTAATTACATCCCAAGTTAAACCTCCAATGACTTCTGTTGGCTGCATAGGTAAACAAACGGACGCCCATTTAAATAATTCATTTGGATGAGGGAGGTTAGTACAAATAAAAGGATTGGAAAAAGAGTGAAATAAAAATTGAGAATAAGTAGATATTCAAACCCATTTTACAATCCTGAATGGTAATTATGTTGGAAATAGTGCCTTAAATTACCCTAATACACACGCGTAGATAAGTGTAAATACTTGACACTACAAACATAATTTGGCTTTTTCTCACAAACAACATTCGTAAAATGGGGCACATACCTTTCGCCAGATCGAAATTCTTTCATTATTTCCTCGCGTTCCTTTTGAACCATGTCGCCATGCATCGAAGCGACTGTAAAATTATTTTTGCGCATTTTTTCCGTAAGCCATTCGACTTTGCGTTTAGTGTTGCAAAATATAACAGATTGGGTTACAGTCAACGTGTCGTACAAATCACACAATGTGTCAAACTTCCATTCTTCTCGTTCGACTGCCACGAAAAATTGTTTAATTCCTTCCAACGTCAATTCATCACTACACCAAAATATTAACAATATATATATATATATATATATATATATATATATATAATAGGGAGATATATATATATATATATATATAATAGGGAGCGATCGATGTGCATATTCATATAAAAAGTTTTATTTTTGTCTTTAGAACACATTATTTAGCATTTTAAAAATAAATAAATAATTCTGCATTTTATAAAACTTGTTTGGTAAATAAAAAAAGTTATTTTTTAAATTTACTATAATAAAACAGACTGATTGCAATATTCAAGCTGAAATTATTTCACAATGGAAAATGTGAATTGTTTTAATTTTCAATATATCTATTAAATTAATTAATAAAAAAATTTATAATTTTTAGATTATTGGTACTTTGTTTTTCACTATAACTTACAATTTACTATCTGTTTGACCTATTTAGACTGCAAAAACCTTGTTAAACAAAAAACGGACCTTTATACATTTGATCCTCAACATCCCGGAAATAAGCGTTATTAATTTTATGTTTGGTTTTTTTTAAATGGTAGGTTAACAAGTTGTAAAATAACGTATTACTTATAGAGAATATCGTGTGTTATGAAAAATCGAGTTTCAAGTTGATTTTATTGGTACCTTGATGGACTGAGATTAGAAATAGCTGGCAGAAGTTATAAAATACAGTAAATATTACTTGAATTGTTGACATTATACAGTTTGTAACTTTTTCTTTACGCATATTCATGTATTTTAGTTAAAAGTTATTTATTTAACGACTTAAGTGCTTTTTATTTAAGTTTTAGTAAATGGTGGTATTATGCTTTATTGCAAGAATAGATGTATATTATAATTAGAAATTATTTTGCGAATAATGTTACTTGATGTGTATTGTTAAAGTATTATCTTAGGTATGTATTAGTAAAAGTTTTCAAATATGTCTAAGATAAGTAACTAGAGAAGGATGCTACAAAGTATCACAGTGCTTCCATTTTCGCACGTCGATGGTCATATATTGATATATATGCTAGCACCATCCTAATCGACATAATGAAAAACACCTTTATTACAAAAACTGTGCGTCTAAAACTTTAAAAATAGAAACTTTGGTACCTCCAAACCCTAAAATAAAACAGACTTACCGTTTAACCAGAATGCGTATAGGATTAGTCATAAATTTTGAAGTCATTTCCAAAATTTCATGAGGCATTGTCGCCGATAACAGTACAACTTGAGTACCCGGTGGTAAGTAACGATATACGTCGTAAATTTGTTCTTTAAAACCCTTATCCAACATTTCGTCTGCTTCATCCAACACAAACAATTTGATGGCTCTTGTTCGCAAATTACGACGACGAATCATATCTAAAAAACAAAACAGATAATTCGAACTCAAGTACATACTTTCATCCAATAATATTATATTCATTGAAAGTGTAATTAAATTTTTATATTAAATTCTTCATCTTAAAAATAACCAAAGAACATTGTTAGCAATTCAATTTTTTCTCGTTACAACAGTATTAACTGTTTAAACTTTTCTGATTCAACAAGTGGTTCGATTAGTACAACCCAACTTTTAAACGATTTGTGTTATTGATTTTCACTGTTTTAACACCACGTGGTTGTAATTGTGAACCACTTCTTTTCGTTCAGAGAAAAAAGGGCATAATTTATGTTCGACGTTCCTCTTCACTATATCAATCCATAATTTTTGTAGTTTACAAAAGCTTCGCATTCACAGACTCGACGATTTCGCGTAGAAATTTGGGACGCTATGTAAACTTGAAAGTGATAAAGAGATGGCTCTGCCAACGTTTGTTGTCGGTGTTGCCAATTTGGCCGAGTTTACCGTAAAATAGCGTAGTCGCCTATCCAAAACAAGTTTCAATAGTATTAAATCCGTGGGTTAGTGACCTGGTTAAATCTTCACTATTTCCATATTCACAAAACATCTAAAACTACTGCCTTCCATATTTTATATACAAACAAAACCCCGTATATATATATATATATATATATATATATATATATATATATATATATATATATATATATATATATATACAGAGAAAGTAACTTTTTTTGGCTAATAGACAACTCTTTGTAACAGCAAATAACAACATTGCCTAACTTTTCTCATCAAACTTGGGAAAGTACAACATAATTTAATACAATCCTCGCATCAGGCGCTTGAGACGACATAATAACTAACTTTTTTTAAATTAATCTTCATACCACAATCACCTGAAACTTTCACAAGGAGATCCAATGCATGTTGCAGCTGAACTTCATCGTCAGCTAGGACAGCATCGTTAGCATATTCTAAGTCGGTAATAGGCATTGTATCACCTTCCATTTGTATGGAGATCTTGGTAAATACAGCATCAATTGCATAATTGAATAAAAATAATAATAATCGGACTTGTTTCTCTTGGTTCAAAAGATACACGTGGTAAATGTATATATCAAGATATCTTTTGAGTATTCTGAGTGTATGCTTTCCAAGGTAAAAACCCACTTATACCGCTGTGCATCGGGTTTTTAATTTGTTAGAGTTCAGAATGCGCCATATAGAAATAGAAAAACAGGATTTTTGCTTGACCACCGCGTCTTAGTGTAACCCCAATTCGACAATGATCGTGACTGAAATACATTTTCCTGAAGCATTCTATCTCAAACACCCAAACATGTCCATATAATATTTGCAGCATATAATTGAATTGACCAAATAATGCACAATATATCTAATTGTGATCTATATCACTAACCGCAATGAAAGAATAAATAAACACTCTGTTCCATAACATTACAGAACGCTCTCCAGATGCAAAAAGTCAGTTGCTAGTTCAATATTTAATTTGTTTTTCTTTCGCTTCAAACAAGCAAACCATGGTAATTAATTTCTTCTATCGTAAGCAAATACCGTCAATAAACTAATGAAGATGTGGCTGTACCACTAAATTTTGTTGTTGTTGTTGTTGCTGTTGTCAATAACAGTATTCATTAGCTTCTGATCCAAAGATCCAGATCCACAAATCCAGCCAACAACTGTGTTCTGTGCATTAATGTTCATTCCATATTTCGTAAAATTAACTTAATTTAACTGTTTGTAAATTTGTAAGAATCACTGTGTCTTCAACAACAACAACAACAACAACAACAAAAGTTAGTGACAATGCCACATCTTCATTAGTTCCAAATTCGCATAGCATCTCTAACAACCCCTTCCATTGTTCACGATTTTCGAGGCGTGTAGGAATATGTCAGTCCATCGACTTAGCCACTGTTTCCACTGTGCCTTCAGTATATTTCAAAGCTACAATTCAAATTCTACTGTCTGCATAAACTTAGTTGTTTGCTACTTCTCTATACATATTCATTTTCATTCATTTTGGTTGGTGAAGTGTTCACCTCATCATTGTTTTCCATATGTATACAGCATATAAAACAATCGACTTCAATGGCTTGATAAGTGTCATTTACTCATATTTTACTTTTTCTTATAAATTTTTAAGTTGCTCGTGATGTAAGGTAGACTAATAACAGCAGGGTCCGAGTGCACAGCGGTATAACTGGGCTTCCACTACGGCGGGTGGGTGCGAACATACACCCAGGATACTTAAAGGTATCTAAAGGTATACGTATACCATATGTAGCCCTTGGGCTAAGGGAGATAACCCTGACAAAAAATCAGGCGGCCTTGTCAATCTTTGCGAACAGTGGCGACGTCACAAGGATGCCGTCTACCAGCCAAGAAACTTTGTTATTCTTCCACGTTTGTCTACGCTTGTCAAGACATCGAAATCGATCGTTCTACATGTCGTATAAATATGGTAAATAATGAAGAGGTGACCACGTCATCAACCAAAATGAATGATGTAAGGTTGAATGTTTTCCAGTTCACAACTAACTTTTTCCGAGAGTTAATCTTTATCATCAGTTATTTTTGTGGGCAATAGACATCTTATCGTTTTACTATAGAAATATGACATCTCACTGCAGTATGTTATTCCGTATACAGCGTTAATTATTAAATATTTAAACTTATTCCATGTTTTTTCACCTTTCAATGTTAGTAGATAATCAGTTAGGATTGACTAAAGTGAAGATCATTCCAAATAAAAGAAGGCTAATGATCCTAAGGATTTGAGTAACACTAAAAGTATTAATTTCAAATAACTATTAGACTAACACAGCATGAATAGGGGGTATAACCAGGCTTCCGCTTCGATGGATAAGTACAAGCACAAACCCAGGGTATTTTAAACTATACGTATACCATATGTAACCGCTAGGTTATGAGAGATAATTGACAATAAGTCAAAACCGTCAATTTTTGCGAATGGTACCTTCACAAGAATACCGTCTATTACCAAAATAATTCATTCTTCTACAATTGTTATGCTTGTAAAGCCATTGGAGTCAATCGTATATGCTGTACGAGTATAGAAATAATCAAGAGGACACTACTTTGCCGATTACAATGGAAATGAAGTCTCGATCATTCATGTTAAATATTTGGAGTCTCATAGATATCAAAAGAGATAAATTCCCTATAAGAAATCCTGGTTATATAAAAACCAACAATGTAATCTTTAAAAATTCTAGTTTTACAGTTAAAAACTAAACGTTCTACTCGTCACAGCAACAAAAAATAATAACGACCCGCTGTGATATAATCCATACAATCCATAACACATCAAAAAGTAAAGTATATTTATCCAGTTAATTACAAAGTTGATTAAAAACTCACCAAATACTCGGCCAGGTGTTCCAGAAACTACATGTTGTCCATAATCTAGCTTTCTTATGTCTTCACCAATATTAGTACCACCGTAACAAGCATGACATTGCACATTCATATAATCACCAAGTGCAAGGATAACCTTTTGAATTTGTAAAGCAAGCTCACGTGTTGGTGATAAAATTAAAGTTTGAGTTTCACGTATTTCAATATCCAACATTTGCAAAACAGACATTCCTAAAGTTGCCGTCTTGCCTGTGCCAGATTGAGCCCTAAAAATTATATTAACGTATTTCACATACTGTGCTATTACATCACGACCTTTCACAATCTGTTTAATTGCTCTCTGTTGTATAGCAGATGGTTTTTCAAAACCTAAAATATAACCAAAATTGTTTATTACCATATGCATAAATCCCTCTTAACAAGTCATCTCGTAATCCCATTGTATCAAAAGTTGCCAAAACGTCGATGTTTTCTGAAGTTTCAAATTCAACGTTTCTTAATTCATCATATTTCGAGTTACTTTCCATTTTCTAAAAATATAGGGCTGTATAATTAAGCAAATGTTAATCTCTTTAAAACAAAACAATTTTTAAGTAAAGTAAAGTATATTTTGACTAAAAAATGAAAAATCTAATATAACCATGGATCTTCATCAGCAGGTACTTTTCGGTGATTAAATGTTAAACATTTTCCTTTAAAACGTTCATCATTATAACCAAAGGTCCATGCCATCATTTTTAAAAAGCCAAATCCACTCACAATCCCACAGACGTAACTTGCAACTCCAAATATATAATTAGGATTCATCTGCTTGAAGCGCATTGCGCAACTGCAAAAATACAAATAAAATCTTTTATACCTTAGACCTTTGAGTAATTGAATAATCAGCGTATACCAAATAACCAAAAAAAGTCGGTCCCAAAAATGTGTAAAAGTTTCTGCGTAAAAACTTGACAGTTGATTTGAATGACATTCAAAATCAGAAAATACAATACGTTAATTCCTTAATGAACACCTAAGATTAAAATAATTGATTATTACAAAATTAATAATACAAGCCAACAACTAAAAATTAATCACTCTAAAAATGCCACAAACAATAGTAATCATAAATAATGAAACAAATTGTTAAAATATTTAACAGCCAACATTTTAAACTATTTAAAATTATAAAAATTTAATAATAAGACAAAAACCTCCTTTTTTAAATTCTACAACTATAAGAATATTCTTAGAGCATGAATTTTAAAAACCACCCGAAACTGATAAAAATCAAACTCAATACGTTTCAAAACTTTGTATCAAACTTAAACAAAAAACGCCTACAACATTAAATTAGAAATTAACTACAAATAAAAACAAAAAATAAAAATGACTAATTATAATCACAGACAAGCTGAATATACTTCTACTAAAGCATTTGAGCTGGCTATAATTGTAATATAGCACACAACTGTAAGTATCAATAATAATAGTAATAATTATATTTTTATTGTTATTTATCACTATAACTCTAATTATTTTTAAATAAAACAAACCTTTAAAAAATATTACAAGAACAGAACTAAGCAATAATCAGCACAAAATTGTTTCAAAAATAACTGAATAGTTTTTGATACATAGAAAAAAGTAACAATAAAACAAAGTGTAACAAATTATTTTTATGTTGTACAATAAACACGTTTTACATATTAAAAAAATTAATTTTGTTTAAATGTTATTATTAATTACAACTAAAAGTATATTCTAAAATAAACAATTGACAAAAACGTTTTCTCTGTTATTAAATAATAAATTGTTAAAAAAAATTTAAACATTGTAAAAAAATTGTAAATTTATGTTTAAAAATTTAATTAATTATTTATATGCACGGCCCCCTGTAAATAATCACTTTGTTCACAAACATTACAATAATAGGATTGTCCTTAAAATGGTAAATTATTTTTTAACTTAAATTAAATTGCATTTAACTAAACAAATAATTTGCAATAATGTATGTTGTTTAAAATATTATTTAGCTAACTATTTAGTATAAACAAGAATTTTATTATTATTATTATTTCATTATTATTAGTAGTAGTATTTTATGCCCATTACTATGAGTGTTTTACGAGAAACATTTTTCAGCAGTAGACATTTTAGCAAAATCAAACGTGGACCCGCATTTTAATGCCGGTGGTAAGATTTAAACATTATTCCATCGAGGTCTAAATCAAGCGCTGTACCGTTAGACCATTTAGATTTTACATCTCACTAAATGTACAACAAAAATAAAATAACTACAACAAAAATTAATACAAGTATTAAATATAACATAAAATATATAACTATGTAATAAGCAGCAAAAGTAAAAATAAATAACAAACTAAATTCCTGGTTAGAAAAATAATTCAAAATTACCATACCAAAATCAGATTCTGGTATAGGATATACAAATCAGTTTACACAAACGAGATAAACAAAATATATTTAATTTTACATTAATAAGTTTGTTAGTAAATCAATTTCCTTTGATTCAAAAGAACATAAAGTTCTGGATAAACATTGCAGTAGT
>JAKXYG010001451.1:0-135449 GCA_025895645.1 Cardicola forsteri
TCACAGTCAAAACAGATGGTCGTAGTATTCGTATATCACTTCTTGTTGTAGATGTTTCAGTATTGGAATATAGAGAATTTAGTAAATAAAAAATTTATTTTATGTTTTGATAAAATATATATACAGTTAATATTAAAAAAAAACAATGTGGACAGTGAGTTATTCAAAAGGCAAACCGAGTACGTATATCCTCCAAACGCTTCGCTATATCGCTGGCTGTTTTTTCCATTTCTTCGGCAATCGATCGCTGTTTAGCGCCATCAAGTGCATTGAATATTTCACAAAGATCTCCATCAATCACGTTCTGTTATAAAAATATTAGAAATTAAGTTCGCATTTTACATTTTTCAGTTTTCTACACTTCACATAAATACATGTTCTGCGTTAGGAAACATAAAAGTTCAAGTTTATAAACTTACACGGCACGGATAATGTTGAGATCGATAATAAACATGTTCGCGTCCAACCAGTGATAAACCCTCTGCACGCATATGCAATTCCAAATGCTGGAAGAAATCGTAAGCATCACGAGAAACGAAAGGAACTAACATGCCTAAACCACCAGATAATGTGGAATAAACAATGCCTTCAGAACCACCAGGTATCAAGGTAGCTTTCTGTAAATTTGTAACGACTTCACCCACGTAAAAATGACACAAAATCTAACAAATAAAAATATCATCAAAAATATAATTAATATAGTACATCACATTCTAATACCTTTTATAAAACAATTCATTTAGAGTTCACAAATATCGTATAAATAGCTACAAAAGTTAAGAGTAATATCACACTTCCACCTAAATGAAAAATTAAAGTCAATATAAACAGTTTCTACAACTTGCTACCAAGTGTTTACTATCCTAAAACAGAAAAGTAAACTAAAACTAAGTGTAATACACATTTTTGTGCTAAATAAAATATGCATCGAAATTTGTTCCAATAAAAACATTCCTAATAATAAACAAAAATCATAAAATTTAAATATTCGTTAGTGACATGGTCACCTTTTTATTAGACCATTGCCTCATACACTTTATATGCGAAGAAAACCCTGTGAGTGCAATAAAGTTATGAAAATAAAGAGCTTTCATGAACAATAAATAATATTATTATTAGACAGCGTACTGTTCAAAAATTAATCAGGATTATCTCCAGACCATAAAACATATCAATATACCTCGGACTTTTGACTAGCACCGCCAAGAAATCCACGATCCCACAATGCTCGATTGCCACTTGGATCGTCTTCTACATCGTCTACAACACCTGGTGATAATCGCAAAACGACAATATTTCCAAACTTATCGGAAATGGCCACCGTAGATGGATCTAGGACGAGCAAATGAGTAACCCAACGAGGATTGGTGTCATCCGCAAAAATGACTAATTGATTTTCAGCCCGTGCTTTGTATTTAAGCCAAAAAACGCTTTCCTGGACGTCAGTGACGATAATTCGACTACCGATACAGTATATACCATTTATCAAATTCGGAATATGCTAGAATCATATTAAGAAAAAAGTAAGCTTTTTTTCACAAATTGCTAATTAATTGTAGTGTATAATAAACAAATAAAATTCGGAAATATTAATGATCCTGAGGATTTGAGTAATACATATAAAGTTTCAATTTCCAATAATGGTGATATTCCTGGTTGTTTCTTCTTCGTGGTGCATCCTGAACTTGGTGCTCATAGGCTATTAGACCAATAACAGCAGAGACCGAGTGCACAGCGGTATAATTGGGATTTCACTGACTTCTCTTTTAGTGAATGGATACTAGCAAACACCCAAGATGCTTAAAAGGTACCTCAAGGTAACTATTTACCATATGTAGCCGGTTAGGTTTGTGGAACTGTTAAGTGGCGTTAACTCTAAAGATAATCGGCTAGTCAATTCCTGTGAACACTGGCGTCGTCGCAAGGAAACGATCATCTAGTCAAGAATCTTCATTTACTCCTCCAAGTTCCATTCGCATCCGACAACCTTTTCGTATATGAATTGGAGAAGCTATTGAAACTCGGAGTTAATAAAAAGATGGTTCTGCCATCAACTTATGTTATGCTATTAATAAAGTTATAACTGCTTTCAATGTAGTTTTAAGTATTACGGAACGGGATAAATTAAAAAAATACGACTTGTGAAAAAACAACACAATTAGTTTGACTGAAGAAAGGTTGTACTCAATGAGGTACAAATGATCACCTTTTTAAAATACTTACATGCAATAAAAAGAGATATGATTTACTTAAAGCAATCTTTTAACTTCATGTATCATTAAAAATGCTATATATATATATATATATATATATATATATATATATATATATCATCATCATCGGGGATAAACATCCCCCACCGGATATTATCACCCAGGGTAGTCCGAAAATCCAAAACGTCTGCAAAAACGTCAACTTTTGTAGTGTGTACTTAAACAACGACACTTGAGCTATACTGACATTAAATGTTAATTACATCCCGAGTTAATCCCCCCCCCAATGATCTCTGTTGGCTGTATAGGGTAAACAAACGGACACCCATGTAAATAATTCATTTGGACGATGGGGGTTAGCATAAATAAAAGGACTGAGCTCGCATGCTACAATGTCTGTCCAAATTTTCCGTTGGTCACCAAAATTCCGTCTATTAGCCCAAAAACTTCGTTATACTTCTACACTTATCAAGCTTATGAAATCATCGGAATCAATCCTTTGATATACTGTATAAATACAGAAGTTGATTTTGTATCATATTTTGCTATCAGTGTTCATCTTTTCAATCATTTACACTTTTATTTAAAAAATGATCCGATATTTTGCTAGACAACAAATTTGAAGTTTGTGATTAAAAAAACATCATCATCATCATCATCAATTATAAACATCCCCCATCGCTTATCATTGCTTAGAGTAATCCAAATTACCAAAAGCCAATAAAACATCAACTTTTACAACGTGCACTTATTAAACGACACGAGGTATACTGATTTTTTTTTAAATCTAATAATATTCCGAATTAAACCCCTCCAATAATTTCTATTAACTGCAAATGGTAAGCAATCGTACACCCAATTAAGTAATTCTTTTGGATGAAGGAGCTCAGCATGAATAAAAGGATTAAAAAACGTTAATTTTTAAATTGTAGAAGGTATGTGGAATTTTTTGTAACACGTAACACGATAATAAATAATGGAGTAAATAACAATAGCATACCTTGTTTTCACATTTTTTTAGCAATTTCTTTTTACCTAAATCATAAATGCGTAGTCGATTCCCTGCTCCAACCAATAATCGACCTTGAAAAGAACAGAGTGCAGCAGGAAAATCGTCTACAGCTGTTTCGTGCATAAACTCTAGACGTTCACCATTGTTCCACACGCGATAAGTTCGTAAACAACCACCAGAACATGATCTAGGATTCAAAACAAGACTTTTCACCAAAGCCACGACAAGGAATTGTTCAGCTGGACTGAAATATATATATATATATAACAATTAGAAAATTACTTGTTACAATTTTACATCTACTGTTTGAAACGGTTTGTAATGGAAAATGATAAAAGAAAAGTTAGTAGACTGCAGATAATGTGGCTAAAAACCATTATAAAGAAAATCAATGGCACATGGATAAATAAAGACTAGCAAAAAAGTACAATCACAGAACAATCTTCTGGCCCACGCTCTACACAGCGAATCTTATAATGTAACATCAAAAAAAGCATAATTCATTAAACACTTACCGACTATTGAATCTGACCAAAGTCAAAGCATGAGCAGCCTCATCTTGTGGAAAACGAATAAGCTGACAAGTAGTTCCATCAAGTGGGTTTAAGCAACGTAATAAACTGGCCCAATATCCATTACCTGCTTTCGGAGCTCCAAAAACATTTTCCGGTAAATTTTCAGTTAAAAAACTAGATGCAGCATCTTTTGCTATAGATAAATCTTCTTCCGTGCCTTTTTGAGCAGAAGCTATCATCCTCTATAATATATATATATATATGCGTTTATAAAAATTTTTAAAAAATTAATGACTGAAGCACACACCAAGTTCTATACTCACTAACATAATCATAAAACCAATAGATTATCATTAGCTTGAAATCAACAAACTCAATTACAGCTGTGATACAAAATTGAAGGATTTGTTCAAAATATTTAAAAAACTAAGAACACATTTTTCACTGCCATCAACCTTCTTCTAATCGTGAGTGGCACCAAAGAGACAAATAAATACAGCTCTCATTACCACAAAATGCATCCTGCAACATAGAAACAAAATCCACCAATCATATTAACGTGTTTATAATGCAAGTTACCGAAAAATATTCTATCTTACAAGTATATCACAAGCAAAACACACGCATAGAGTCACAAATAACCACGACAAACAATAGCCGACAGTGCTCATACAACAGTCGCACGGACAATCCATAGCAGCCTGTACCTACCTAAATAACCACACCACACCACTCCCTACCAACTTTCCACCGAAAATACCGTATGCTCCTAAAATACCCCACATACACACAAAACAGCCATTAATAAATAGCCAAACAAGCGTTCCTATTCACACACCACGTGCACTAAACACCGACCTACCTCATTATTAAGATTCAGGCACCAAATGTACCAATACCCCACAAACTCACACATCACTACCACATACTTGCACACACTACACTATAGCCACGAAGTACACCCAAATCAGGCACAGCCATGCTTGGGGAAGAATACGGCAGTCATCAGTCCATCTAGCAAGATGATTCCCATGCCGATTACGTAACCAACATATCGACAAATCATCAAACTTGCAAATTCACAATACCCAACCACTAAACAAGCACGCACAGACAAATCGAATGCCTACACCGCCTAAACATTCCACCACACACACACATGTAAGGGCCACACGAAAGTCGAATGGATCATTGCATCGACCACGGGAGGACCTACGTTCAATCTACGGTGACAGACTCGCCCCAATGACCAATGACATCGGAGAGATAACACACCGACATCGATCACACAAACACAACCCCATATCAACCACTCACTCATTCAACTACATAACTCGCAACCACAATCATTGTTCGATCGACAATTAACACAAACCAGCCGACACTGGCATGTACTCATGTCATCAAAATAATCATCTAGGTGTCGCGTCCCCCAGCACATACCAGCATACAAAGCAGTGTGGTCTTAGAGACACCAAATACGCACGCAGCCTACATGTCACATACACACCATCACATCCATCCGGACGTGTAACACTTCTACCACTCGTTCATCCATAAAATAACCATCACATCTGTATATATATATATATATATATATATATATATATATATATATATATATATATATATATATATATATATATATATACCTCTGCCATTTGTCGTTACGATTTAATTTAACTTCGTCCGTGTAAGCATTATGATCGGTTTCAATAATATAAGCCAAATTTGAGTCTGGATGGAAAATAAATTTTCTAGGGGTATACTGTAACGGATAACTAACTTGATTAAATACAGCACCTAGTTTTTCCAACGCCATAATTCTATAAAAATAAATTTATAAACCAAGAATTAAAATGGTATTTTGTATTTATTAAATCTTGCTTTTAATAAAAAACATAATAAACCTAAGGATTCTAATAATGTACATGATTCTTTATCTCCAAATGTTGTAAGCATATATATATATATATATATATATATATATATATACGTTTTTACTATTTGAATGTTTAACAAATAACGTTTGTCAGAAAGGGGACATTTAGCGAAGCCATAAAGCTCATCATTTTGTGCCGATTGCCAAACTCTAACCTATGCCAATCCAGTTTCAAATCTAGCATGCCAACCAGCTCTGCCGTTGGGCTAAAAAAGGTAAACTTGATCATTTCTGTTAACAGTGACACTGATAATTAATCAATAAACTGTTTAACTTTCCTACGTTAGGTCGATATGAGGTTTTTTCGTACATAAAAATAAGAGGCAGTCGTTCAAAATAACTGTAAATAACAGTAAATACAAAAATTATGTGGTGACCATCTAACTAACCTATTCATTCATGTATATGTAAATCTTTAGAAAACTATCATACAGTAGTTAAACGCAAAATCCAGTTATTATAATAAAGGATACCATATACTCGAAATTCTTAAAACATAAATATATTTTACAGTAAAAATTAATACAATTTGTAAAAAAACCTACCGAAGAGAATTGTCACAAATAGCTACAATACCTTCCGAGCATTGTTCAGATGAAAATCCAGAAGCATATTCAAGCGCTTCATATGATAGAGGAATCAAGTGGAATCGATTTTGGTAAGCATAACTCAACCACGATCGGCTAGAAACAGATAAAACTGCTTCACCACCTTGAACACTTATACGAAACAGCTTCACTGGTTTGGTACCCAAATAACGTGTACGCGTATCTGAAAGCTCGCCTGTAATCGGGTCCAAAATGACACGTAACAAAACGCCATTATTCAGACCAATATTCAAATATAGTACTCCATTGGATTGAATTGTTTCTGCATCTCCATCATCATTGGCAGGGGCACTTTCGTTAGATCCCATTTCAATAATACACAAAGATTCAGCCGTTGAAGGCAATCCTTGCATTGTTAAGGGTGCAAGACAATCCTTAAAAAATAAAAATAACAAGTCACAAGCACCATATATATATTCATATATATATATATATATATATATATATATATATATATGTATATATATATATATATATATATATATATATATATGGGATGCTAATGATCCTGAGGATTTGAGTAATGCTTATAAAGTCTCAATTTCCAATGATGGAGATATTCCTGACTGTTAGTCCTCCACGTGGTGCATCCTGGACTAGGTGCCCCTAAGCATCTAGACTAATAACAGCAGGGTCTGAGTGCACAGCGGTATAACTGGGCTTCCGCTACGGCGGGTGGGTGCGAACATACACCCAGGATACTTAAAAGGTATCTAAAGGTATACGTATACCATATGTAGCCCTTGGGATAAGGGAGATAACCCTAACAAAAAAATCAGGTGGCCTCGTCAATCTTTGCGAACAGTGGCGACGTCACAAGGATGCCGTCTACCAGCCAAGAAACTTTGTTATTCTTCTACGTTTGTCTACGCTTGTCAAGCCATCGAAATCGATCGTTCTACATGTCGTATAAATATGGGAAATAATGAAGAGGTGACCATGTCACCAACCAAAATGAATGATGAAATGAATGAATGATATATATATATATATATATATATGAAGTTTACTGGTTAGAAGATCGTCTATAGATACCTAGTCCAGGATGCACCACATGGAGCAGGAATAGTTAGGAATATCACCATTATTGGTAATTGAGACTATAAGCATTACTCAAATTTTCAGAATCAATAGCATCCCTATATATATATACATATATATATATATATATATATATATATATATATATCCCTATATATATATACATATATATATATATATATATATATATATATAAGCTTACTGAAGGATCTAACGACAAAACTCTAACAGTATTGTCAGTCAAACCAACTGCCAAAAAACGAGAACGCTGCTCATTAGCTGGAATCCTTCCAAGAGCCATACAAATTACATCAGCAGGCATTTCTTTACGTTCAGTATATTCATTTAATTGACCGGTCATATCCATTTCAAAATATACCAATTCCCCACCACTCAGTGCAATCACAACTTGACGGCGATTTACAGCACATTTTATAATTGTTTTTTTACCAGGAGCACGCCAAACATTAACTCTTTTGTCTGCACGTATATGACGAATACCATCTGGATAAATCTGTACAAGAGCATCATCACCAAGCTGTGAACACATCAAGGTTGGTGTTGTACCCAAAAAACCTGAATCCGTTACTTCTTCAACCGTTTCACCAATTGAAAGCACCAACGTAGCATTCACAAAAGAAACGATTATATAAGCATCGTACTCCTCTAAAATAAAAAGTTTACGAAACAAAAATAATAATGTGAAATCTACCAACACGCTAAACAATATTATCCCGTACAAAAATCAAAGCATTACCAGTAATAAATTAGTAAAAAATCCATTTTTAAATGGTTCATTCTTTTAAATATACAAGTCTTTATTTATACAATGTGCACGTGTTCATTAACTATCAATAAAATTATATTATATCTACAACAAACAACTAATTATTACTGCAAAACTTTCAACAATTAAACGTATTACACATACAAAAACCTTTATATTAAACCACTAAATTAACGAACCAATTGAAACATTACCTTCTGAATTACGTTTAACTGTCCATACAGCATTAGGATTACCCGGTAAATCTGACTTAGCCATTTCTGAAACCTCCAAACCATGCCTTAGTAATCTAAATGTTGATCCCGGTCCACGTCCACAAAGTACTGCTATTTGTGGAGTGTCTTCATTTGCAAAATCAGAAATCTAAAATTTAAATAAAACATAAAAATATCTTACATGACAGCCCATAATTGGAGATAAATTATCCATAACGTCTACTTCTATTAAATTTTTTAACAATCTCGGTGAAAAATAAAATGTATCTCCTTCTTCCAAAGGCATGGCAGAAGAAAATTCGGGTTCGTCGTCATCATCTCCAAGGTGTGCTATTTGATAGAGATAACTGCAAACTTAATCAATCTATTTGACTTACTGATTTCCAAATTCAGACGCCACAAACAAAAAACCAGTTTTCAAAACACACATAGCAGTAGAAACAGGAACAGTATCAAAATATTTTAACTTGATCTCTGTAACCATATCATCATCCACTTCTAAATTTATTTTAAAAATATCACCTTGTTCGGTCTGTGCCAAAAAGAAAAACAAATTCTACAAAATCAAATGAAAAAACCACAAATACCTTCGTCTTGTGAGATGCGCTACACACAAACAAAATACCTCTATCAGGATCATCCAAGTCGTTACGCCTTTGTGGAATGGGACAACGAATATCAGGTTGGTCACCAAAATTTTTGTAAGTAATGTAATTTTCCGAACAAATTAAAATTCCTGAAGGACCATCATTTCCACCTGGCACTGCTATCAAAAAATTAGCGTGTTCTTCTAAAGGCTCTGAATACTTTCGGACAACATGATTTAATCCTAAATCTAATTCATAATAGGTAAGAAGTTGATTTGCTCCTCGAGCGGCCTCTCCAGTCGAATCCTGATCTGCATCTTCATAATCCATTTCAATACATGCAAAAAGCGGATTATCAAAACCAACATCTACTCCAACCATATGATATACAAGAGTATTAGATTTGTGTGCTTCCAGAGGTGATGAAATAGTTAATCTGGCTTGAGAGTCACGATTCATTATATAGACAAGCTTTTGTTTTTCAACCGCCCCAATCATAAATGCACGGCCTTTTGGATTAACAGCCAAATATTGACCTGGAACGATTCTTCTACAACCACTCTTCCCGTAAGTCTCTTGTTGTACCTTCTCGAAAACGTTTTTAGATGGTATATATTCAAGAACTACTACTCGACCAGAATCTGATCCGACAATAAGATAATCTAAAAACATTAAAATATAAATAAAACTAACCTTTACTACTTCCAGTTAAACGAAAAGGCATAAAAGATCTAACAATTCCAAAAACCTCACATGTCAATAAAGTATACATTTTCCCCGAATTTGGATCAGGACGTAATAATTCTATTATTTTTCCACGAGCAACAGCGATTTCTTGCTGTTTTGTTCCAGTAAAATTTCCATTTACGGCATGGGTGATCCCGCTAGAACGCTGGAGCGTTATGTTATATAAATGCATTTTTCCACGACCGTCGAAAAATCCAATAGCGCGGGTATTCAGGTATTCAATACTAAAAGATTAATATTTTATTCTTTATGTTTTTAACTGTTTTTAAATTTTAATATCAATTTTATTAAATTAAATTATATATATTACAATGTTTATGTAAAAATGCATGTATTTAAATATGTTTAAATCATAAATATTCTAGTCTTTTGGATCCTAATTAATCTCAGAAAGGAAACAAAATTAAAAAGAAATTAATTTAACAATTTTATTATTTAGAAAATATTTAATAATAATTATAAAACTTTAAATAAACAGGTTAAAAAGCTGCTGTAAAGACAAGAATGATTGGTTAGAAAACAAATGCAAAGAAGCAGATAAGGCAGGTTGCAGGTTAGTACACGAGTTAGATAGGAAAAACTCCTTATTATCCTTAGTTTAAACACATTAAACTTAAAAAAAAAAATAAACAAAAAGAAGTGGAATTAAAATTAAAAATAACATAAAAATAAAAAATAAAGAAGCACAAAGGAAGTGACCATAGAATAATTAGGGTAAAAACATTGAACATAATTGGTGAGTGAGAACTTATCATAGGCTGATTTAAAAATATAAAAACTAAAAACATTAACAATGTGAACAGGAAGACTATTCCAGGCTGAAATAACCAGGTGGGAAAAGTAATGCTGTTTTACCCTTGTATACGCCTTGGGTTTACGTAACTTAAAAGTGTGTCCCCTAAAACTATTATCTGATTTAGAGAAGTAGGGATTTGAGAAGTTTGACTAATTGATAAACTATAATTACATTTCCTTAGAGTCTCTTATTTTCCAACAGAAAAATCTTAAAACTAGTCAATGTGTCTTTATAGGGGAAATGTCTAAAAGCCCATGGGAGTCTCATAAACCTCCTCTGGATATTTTCTAATACTAATGAGCTACGTTTTAACCTGGGAAACAACTTGGACGCAGTATTCAAGATGAGGCCTAATATACAACATGTATAATAGACGGGTAGTTACAGGTTACAAGTTGGTACACCAGTTAAGTAAAAGTCGAATTCCTTTTGATCCTCGGTTCCAATGTTATCAGCATTATCAGTAAAGAGAAAACGAAAAGTAATATAAAAATTGAAGTTAGAAAATAAATGTAAAATATAGTAATAATAAATAATACTGATAAATTAAATGAATTGGAAGGTAAGTTATTTAAAAAAGGTTGGTTAGAGAAAATTAGTCATTGGAACGCTTAAAGGAATGAGTAACTCTAGGTTTACCCAGTTTAAGATTATTCCCCATAAGAGAGTTTTAAGCTAGGATTAAGTAGACCAGAAGAGATAAATTAATGCACTAAGATGAAGTCACCTCGGGGCCGTCTATTGATTAATGGGAACAATTTATGTGAAGGCAGTCTAAGCTGATAAGGCATACTTTTAGGGAATCTGGGAAACTTAGAAACAACACTTTGTACCTTTTATAATTTATTTATGTAAGATTTAAAGAAGGTAGTAGTCACCTGAGTACAATATTTCAGGTGGGGCATTATATAAAGCATATAAACTGAACACACATACATAGGAAACGTTGCTACTGTTGGAATAAAATATTTAATATTATTATTAATTTTTATTTTGATTACAATTTTTATATTATTGTACATTCAAACAAATTTACCTTTATTTGAACTTTGTTTTGAAACGCTTTTTTGTATTTGAATTTACCACGTTTGTTGTTAACGTGACTGTGGTTATGTAAGTATATTGTGTCCTGCTTTTCTTGTTGGTAAACAGTATTGGTATGCAATTTTAAATTATTTTGTAATAATAAATTGCAGAACGATAATTTGGATCACACAAGAGCTTTTTTAATTGAAATTAGCTGGGGTGTTAATAATTATCCGTATCAAATTAAATCAAAGGAAATTGGGGCCGAAATTTCAGTGAGATCTTGGAGACATATAGCCCAAATTCCTTCCAAAGAATTTAATCAAACGATAACAAATGTGAACAGCATTGGTGTAATTCCCTGTAAAATTAAGTAAAAAATAAATTATAACTCTTAAATCCCTTATGAACTTAGCATTTTTAGTTTGTAGAATATAATTGAGAGAAATTCTGAAAATATTACCAAATGGCGTTCTAAATTGGTTTAGAGGAAGTGAGTTTTCAAGAGCCCACTTATTGATGTTTGAGATGCCTTCCTGCAGTAGCTCCGGGTTAGACCCCCCAAATCTTAACATTATTAGTGTAAAGTAAGGTATTAGATTTGACTACTGAAGATAAATAGTTAATAAAAAGAATGAACAGCAGAGGACCTAATATCAACCCTTGAGGAAATCCAGATGTAATGTGGCATAGAAGGGAGAGATCGGCTTCCAATCTAACTTTAAAGGAGCGATTAGGGAGGAACTCAGTAATATAAGACAAAATAGGACTAGAGATGCTGAGGGATCTTAGCTTAATTAAAAGTAGATAATAAGGAACTTTGTTAATAGCTTTTGCAAAAGTCAAAATAAATGGCATCAACTGTATCCTGTAACTGATGGGCTAAATTAAAGAACGCCAGAAATACTATTAGTATAAGCTAATATGTTAGTAAAACAAGACCTGTGGAGCATAAATCCGTGCTAAGCGGGGTTAATAATATTTAAATTAGTGATGTAGTCGAGAATGTGAAACCTAACTAAATTCTCCATTAATTTACTAGGGTTGGATAGTATGCTAATCGCTTTGAAGCTTTTGGCCTTAAATTTGTTTCTCGATTTGTATATATGCCTAATAAATGCCGTTTTCCAAATGCCAGGGATACGGCCGAAAGTACAGGAAAAAATGAAGATTTAAATTAAATAAGGAGCTAGGATTTTAACATCGTTTTTAAGAACCCTAAGATAGACCCCGTCAGGTCCACATGAAGAAAACTTAAGACTAAATAACAGTTTAAAACTATATTATACTCGGGAATAAAATGCAATGTTTAATTTGAGGTGTTGGAGTGATTGAAACAATTAGAAGGAGATACCTGGAAAACTAATTAAAAATAATTCTTGAAGCTACCGCAGGCAGAGGTTCTAACTAATAGAATCCTCTTATCGTTTTTAAGATAAAAGAGGGACATCTACAATGATTTGTTATCTTTAACAAACTTAAAAAAAAGGCTTTTATTTTTAGTAATTATGTTAAGGAGCCTATAAAGCATCTTATCTCTAAATAATTTAATTGGGTTTTTCGCAGTTATTTCTAGCTGAAATATACGCATAATTAAGGTAAAAGAGTTTAGCTGATTTCCATAGGAAGAAGGATTTATTCCGTTTTTAAATAAAACAAACTATATTTAGGGAGATTAGACCTAATATGTATCAAAAACCTAAAAGATAAAAATTGTTTATTTTTTTATTTATTATATTTAAAAAATAAAAGTAAGCTTTTCCGAGATTATTGTCTTATATTGGATTCCAGTTAGCTAATTTTAGGAAAAGACGGAGTTTAGAAAAGTTGGTATTCCTAAAGTCAGGAATGGGAGTAATGTTGTGCTTCATTTTTTTAGCAGCATAAGAGAAAGAGAAAAGAAAGTGGTAACCTCTCTATAGAGAAAGTAAATGGGAGATCTTATTTACAGGCAATGAGTTATTTGTGAAAACGAGGTCAAGACAAAAATGAGGTGCACTTATTTAATATTTAGTAGGCAAAATAACATACTGAGTAAGATTATATTCTATGCTAAGATTTAAGAGATTATCTTCAAAATAATTTGAGAAACAAGAAAGAGTAGGCCAGTTGATAGAATAACAATTAAAGTCCCTCATAAAAATAAATTGTCTATAGTGTAAAATCTCACTGAGATTTCGGCCCTGATTTCCTTTGATTTAACTTGATACGGATAATTATTAACACCCCAGCTAATTTCAATTAAAAAAGCTCTTGTGTGATCCAAATTATCGTTCTGCAATTTATTATTACAAAATAATTTAAAATTACATACCAATACTGTTTACTAACAAGAAAAGCAGGACACAATATACTCACAAAACCACAGTCACGTTAACAACAAACGTGGTAAATTCAAATACAAAAAGGCGCTTCAAAACAAAGTTCAAATAAAGGTAAATTTGTTTGAATGTACAATAATATAAAAATTGTAATCGAAATAAAAATTAATAATTATTTTAAACATTTCACTCCAACAGTAACAGCTAATTTAGTTAGCGGATATTATCCAGTTATATTGCTGACTAAAGGGTATTACAGAGATTTTAAGAACATAAAGAAAAAATTCTTTGTGATCAAAGTGCCAAAAGAACCTCCAAAGGTGTTAAGGTTAAAAAGAAAACAAAAAAGAAAAGGTTAAATATTTTGTTTTAGTTTCTGCAAGTAGTTTAACAAGTCCATTTAAGCAGTGTTCTATGTGGACAATCATACTTGAAGTAGAAAGTTGTATATCTAAGTTTGTAATCGACAAAAACATTAGGCAGCGTTTTTTACTTAAAAGCATGAATTAAGCCTGAGAATGTTTGTTTGGTATGTTTGTGGTTGTTAAGTATGGGTAATCTTATAAGTGTCCAGTGTTTACCATCCCTATTCAAGTCAACGTCGGAATTTTGTGCGTCACTTGTTGTTAACTCATCTTGCCCTAGAAATGTCCGCTTTAAAAAACCGCGTTTTTTTGGCCGGGAGTGTTGCTGTTGGAGTAAAATATTTAAAATAATTTTTAATTTTTATTTTAATTACAATTTTTACATTATTGTACAATCAAACAACTTTGATTTTATTTGGACTTTGTTGTTGACGTGACTGTGGTTTTGTGAGTATATTGTGTCCTGTTTTTCTTGTTGGTAAACAGTATTGGTATGTAATTTTAAATTATTTTGTAATAATAAATTGCAGAACAATAATCTGGATCACACAAGAGCTTTTTTGATTGAAATTAGCTGGGGTGTTAATAATTATCCGTATCAAGTTAAATTAAAGGAAATCAGGGTTGAAATCTCAGTGTGATCTTACATATTGTATTTAGAAAGAATAAGTTGAAGGTCTTGCAAAAACTTTTAAGGGTAAGGAAAAACAATAAAAAAGGGAACATATCATCTAGATGCACAAAGTCATATCCATCTTGATGACTGGAGTGAAAGAAAGGAAGTGTGGAGTAAGTAATATCTTCTCCAACATAGAAGATACAACCATTACATTTGCCCTTATTTGAGTCTTTCCTAATTGTGTTGTACCCTTTTACCACTATTTTGTTGTTAAGTATGTTTTTAGAAAACCAAGTTTTGGTAATTTTTATGATATGAGACGTAGAAGAATGAGCTAGCTCGTGGCCTTCTAACAATTTATTTTTACGACTTAAAGCATTTGTATAGTAAACCTTGATCCAGGAGGGAATGGGAGTAGTGGGAATATCTGACGAAGAAGGTGGAGGATGTGGATAGAAGGGTGACTTGGGGATAAAACCCAAAAAATGTAGTGCATTAATAAAATCTAGCCTTAATGGGGTCAGCTGAACAATAAGAACAGGGTTACTTAGGGGAGTCAATGTTCTGAAGTGTTTAGTAGAGTGCATAGCCAAAGTAAAGTCTTTTATTAAACAAACTCTAAGAAATTTGGGCCTAAAACACAGCCAGGTAAACAATATATTTTTTTGGGAATAGAGGAAGTACAAGTGACCAAGATAGGAGGGGAAGTGTGAAGATACTTGCAAGTTAGTTTACAAATTTTAATGTTAGAGGCTTCAGGGTAGAACGTAGTAATAATGTTAGAGACATGTTATTTAAAATTGATTATATTACTTTTAATGCTTTTAACAATCAAATTGAAGTCATATTTAGAATTCTTTACATGTTGTTTAGTAGATGTCAACCTTTAGAACTTTTTTACAACG
Source organism: Cardicola forsteri (assembly GCA_025895645.1). Classification (NCBI taxonomy): domain Eukaryota; kingdom Metazoa; phylum Platyhelminthes; class Trematoda; order Strigeidida; family Aporocotylidae; genus Cardicola; species Cardicola forsteri. The sequence continues at coordinate 15,700 of JAKXYG010001451.1, forward strand.
TTCTAAGTCACAAATGGAAGGATTTGAAGCATACATCTAAAATATTTTAAAAGCAAGTTAATTATAAAAACAAACGATTAATATGTATATACAATTGACAAAAAACAAAAATCTATCACTAGAAATAGACCAGCGATAATCGTGTAAAAGAACAAAAAGTGCTATGTGTTACCGCATGATGCACGAGCGTAAACACACGGTAAACAACTAGCCCACAAATAATTAATCCAAAACAAAAAAGGATTTAAAAATGTATATAAAATCACACAATAACACCAAAATCACAAAAAAATCAATGAGCAAACGTAACAATAAGTAATAACAAATAAGCGGGTAACTTTTGATCCATAATGTCACTCAAGCGATCGCACAGATTCAGTTACTGGTGGAACTCAACCAGGATTACGCCTAAAAATGCATAATAATAATAATAATAATAATAATAATTAGACATATATAACTGGAACAGGAACAGGACAGTATACGATGTATGTAAGAAAATGAAATATTCCTATTGATCCTCGGTTTTCAACATAACTGAAAGTATTAATATACTTTTTAAAAACAGATTATAACAATAAAAAACAAACGGATCAGGATTAAAGAATAATCGGATAAAAAAAATTACAAAATATAACAGGAATCAGGAAGGTACACGAGTTGCGTAGGAGTTAATCTGTTTAATTCTTGGTTTTTGATGTTTCTGAAAGTTGAAAATCGGGGGAAATAAAGTAGGGGAAAAAGTCATGGGTGAAATAATAGAAAATGGAAAAGAAGGAAGAAACGTTAGATGAATTAGATGAAGGTAGCAAATTAATGCTGATTATAATTAATCTTAAATGACGTGTTAGAGTTAACTATGTGACTAAGAAGCTTATTCCAGGTAGCAATAGTTCTGTGCGTGAAATGGTATTGTTTAGTTCTTGTTAGTGCTCTTGCTTTATAAATCTTACAAAAATGTCCTCTAAGGTTAATGTGATTAACATTAAAAAAATGGGAAATACAATTAGTTTTGAACAACTGATACATTAGAATTACGTAGCCTCGTAGTTACCTATAGTTTAAGAGGAAAAGCTTAAATGTCTTCAGACGCTCAGGGTGGAAGCTTATCAGAAGCTTATCAAATTTATCATAATTTGATTTAAATGAATAAAGATTTTAGACTGTAACAATATGCTCGAAAAGTTTATTCTATGCAGAGACAACCCTGTGGGTGAAGTAGTGCGATCTAAGGCGGGTCAAGGCTTTAGGTTTATTGAGTCCATAATCATGACCTCTTATACAATTGTGCGCAAAATCAAATTAATAAGTCAAATTCTTAGTTTTTAAAAGCTGATAAACTAAAATTAAATCATTTTGGAGTTGTCTGTCCCTCAACGGAAATAATTTAATAAGTTTTAATCTATCATAATACGGCTTATACTTTAGACTACTAGGAAGTTTTGTTAAAACCCTTTGTACTCTCTTTAAATATTGTATGTCACTTATTAAAATAGGAGCAGTAACCTCTATACAATATTCAAGGTACGGTTTGAAATACAACATAAAGATTAATCACAAACATTTATTTGGAATAGGTCCAAAATTTAACTAAACAAAACCTATCTGAGCAGCTCTCTTATAATGTAAACATAATTTGAGAGGTGTAAATAGTACTCTTAAATCTTTAATCAAATCCACTGTATTTATTATGTGCAAGCCAGATATAGAAAAAAAAGGTATAGCTGAGGATCTTCTGAATGTAATGTGATTGAACTTGGTTAAATTCAGCGGAAGCATATTTTTAACTAATTAAGCATAAATATTATTAATATCCTGTTGTAGTAATTTAGAGTCGGTCCCCCATATTTTAACATCATCCGCATAAAGAATGATGCTAGAATGAACTACTAACGGTAAGTCATTAATAAACATTAAAAGTAATAAGGAACATAATACAGAGTCCTGCGGTAAACCTGACGTAATCTCACTAGGGGAAAAACGTATTATCTAATCTTACAATAAACTACATGATCAAATAAAAAATCCTTAATCCAGATAAAAATGGGGTTACCAATTTTGTAATAAGAGTTTGACCAATACAGTGGGTAACGAAATTGAATCCTATATTAACCTACTATAATATTTAAGAATATTTAGTACTTTTTACTTATCTTAGATATATCTAACACATTAATTAATACCCTAGATAAAACTTTATCGAAAAATATATAAAATATTATTCGCAATATAACATTGTAATTATAATGTACAACAACACTCGTTCTAGCAATAAATCACAATACCTCCGTTTATTAAAACTTAAAAACAAACACATGTAATTTGTTAAAAAAAAGAATTTTATTGATCAAAATACATTAATATATAAAGAAAAAGTTACAAACTTTGTAATGTTAACAATTCAAATAACATTCGCTTCTATTTATAACTGTACAAAAAATTATTTGAAACTCATGTTTTTATAATATAAATGATATTCTCTATAAGTAATACGTTATTTTATGACTTGTTAACCTAGCCTTTAAAAAAACCCAAAACAAAATTATTAACGTTTAAATCTGGACTGTAGATAATCAAGTGTACGATGGTCGGGTTTTTACTCAACAAGGTTTTTGTAGTAACAAATGCTATACTTCGTCAAAGGCTTTGAAAAATTAAAATAAATTGCTTCAACAAATGGACAAATCTCAAGTGACTTAGTGGGACTATCTTTAAAATCTAATAAATTTGAAAGGCAAGATCTTTGTAGCAAAAATCCATGTTAATCAAGATTAATGATATTACTGGCTTGTAGTTATTTAAACACATGTTCTTTGATAAGCCTCTCCAAGATTTTATTAAAAGTAGGTAAAATACTAAAGGGTCTATGACTTTCTGAACTACCTCTAGCACCAGGCTTAAAGGTGGATCTAATATAAGCTAATTTCCATGTGGAAAATACCATTCCACTTGTTAGGGAATAATTAAAAAGATATGTGATAACTGGAGCAAGACTATTCTCGTATTCTTTGAGCACTGTGGGATATAAGTAATCAGATCCACAATAAGTAGAATTTAGCTTTATCAGGTGTTTGTAGACTGTATAATTACTAATATTAATGTGACCAGACTCTGGATGCTGATATTAGCAGATTTTATCGGACTGAACACCGAAATGAAAAGTCTGGCATAGAAAAGATTGAACCCTCTATACCTTTCAATTAAGGAAAAAAGACATCAGTTAATCTTTTATTTTTTATAAATTTAAACAGGGTCTTATTATTGTTCCTCGCAATATCAAGTATTTTATACAACTTAGCTCTTTTTAACACTAATAGCTAATACAACTTGATTTTGACAATCATTGTGCTTGTAGAAATAACAAGGACGTGGTGTCAATTTCAACTTATAAAAGATCGAATTCCTTTTGCTCCATAATCGACATAAACAATGTGGAAAAGAATAATAGAAAAATTTGGGCTTTGTAAACAGCACATAAATTTATACCATTTTTAATTATTGTAACAATATAGGAATATATATATATATATATATATATATATATATATATATATATATTTGTAAACTGCTCCAGATCTCAACTAGTATTACTTAAAAAGTTTTTAAACTTGTCAAAGTCAGCCTTGCGGAAATCAAGAATTGGCACTGAGCTTTGATTAGGCAAGCAAGTCACGACAGAAGGAACGTGTACTTTAAAGGAGATACAAAATGATTATTTCTACCCAGAGGAGTTAGGTTTAGAATGTGATTTATTAAGAGATGAGGGGAGATTTCCTACTTTTTGTTTTGTGGATGACACAACATGTGGTTGAAACACTCGTTCTAAGCTAAAATTAAGTAATTCAATCTGAAAATATTTTTGTGAACTATCTAAAATGTCCCAGTTAATAAAAAGTGCATTGAGGTCCCCCATAATAACGTTATACTTATAAGGAGCAAAGGCTACTGCTTGAAGCACTTTTGGGAGAACTATACCTGAAAAGTTTGAGATTAATAGAGTTCTATAGAGAATGGAGAAAAGGACTCTGTCTGTCGAGTAAAGCAATAGGGCCAAATGCAAGAAATTATATCCATCGGTCGAATCCAAGACTGACATTAAACAAGTAGTAAAATTTAAGTTCCTTTTAACATAATAAAGACAACCTCCTGACTTACCGCTCTCAAAATCATTACGTACTACATTATACCCTGAGATGTGTATTTCACTGTTGAGAAATATCATTGGACAATCAAGTTTCTGTGATCCCAATAATATAAAGATCACCGGAAACTGCTACGCATTCCAATTCGGACAATTTATTCAAAAGACTCAGGGCATTCGTATAAAGTACCTTTAGTACGGAGGATTTCCTAACAGGGACAAATATTGTGTTAACTAGTATCTTACCTGGAAGTTGATTTGACTCCGAGGCACAACCTAAAAATCCTACTGTCTAATAGTACATAATTGTTAATCATTAATCCCAGGAGTGTAAGGCGGACCTTAGAGATTAAAGATTCATTAATAACTGCAACATTCAAACTGCTCCCAGAAAATGTAGTGGTAAACACGATACGGAATCGTAGATGTTTTCTTTTTCTTGAGGGGAAATCTCTGAAATCCTTACCACGGGAACCATTTCTTGAGAGACGGCCATGTTTTTAAAAAATCTTCAACATGCTGGTCACTGGGAAAAGTGACAATAAGCGGCAGTGCCATATGAGGCACTTTACAACGGATTCTAACAACTTTGAATTTAGGAGTAGTCTTAAAGACCTCTTTTACTAAATTTAAAGTGAATTCATGACATCTCAAAATATTATTGGGTACACCTTTAATAATAATGTTTTTTGATCTTTGAAAATCAAAAGCAAGTTTTCCTAAAACATTAATAATTTCTTTTTGAGAAAGATTCAAAACACTGCTAGCAGCACAACATGCAGCAAAAGATTTGGAAATTGCAGAGAAGACATTAATAAGTTCATCATATGTCTCTCTAATAGTTGCTGGTAATGTTTGAACATTTAATGCAAGTTCTTCTATTCGTTTACCATTCTTAGACATATTATTAAACGATTTTAAATAATCATAAATATTATCAAACTTCTGTTCAGTCACTTGATTTCCTATGCAAAAATTATCTTCAGTAGTCACTCTATTGAATATTAACGTATTTAAAAGGCTATCTGGTTTCGTATCTATGTAAGATAAATCCACCAAAGTGAGCCCTCGATGTAGAGGCATTTCCTGCAAATAAAATCATCCTCGCTTTGAGATAATTTATTATAACTGTTTACCGATAAACCAGTACAACCGTCATAAAATTATAAGTTGCAAAACAATCAAAGTAAACCCATTTTTATGACCTTACCACAGCCACGACGTCCATAGTTAGAAGTCGAGGCAGCCATTTTGTAGTAAATTAATAAAAATATTTGCAAACAAATACCAATAATTAGCACACAAAACAATAAGCAACAGTGGATGACAATAAACACTCAAAAGCAACAAAAGCGATTGCAAAACATCCAATTTCAACAAAGAAAATGCAAGCAAGCGAACACCTTGATGTAATTCGAAAATCGCGGCAAGTGTAATACAAAAATAATACAATAACAATCAATATTATTTTTACATTATTTACCTTTTAATAACAATTAGAGTTTATTAAATAAAGTTTAAAAGCAGTTACTTAGTTTCTAAATACAATTTTTATATTTTTAGAGCATTGAAGCCCGCACAAAGATTGAAGCGATACAGTCACATGCAAAGTGAATAATGACAACGTAACATGAGAAAAAAATTTAATAAATAGTTTGTATAGAAACATTTAAAAGATTTAATGTTAGAAAATTAATCTGATAACCATGCCTTGTGGTGAAAGATGATCAGAAACAAGTACTCTGAGTGCAAGAGGGATTCCGGAATTTGTTGTATCGAATAATACACGAGTTGATTTGTGATGATCGTCTTCTTTATTTTAATGTTTTTAAGCATCGAAGAGCTGATGACAAACGTTGCGCAACAAGCAATGGAAAAAATTGACCGTACGCGTCTTGTTGCTGGCCAAGTATTTATGGGCTTGCTGTATCACGAGTAAGTCTGTATGCTGTTGGAAATGATTGCAATTAATGGATTTTTATATAACACTGTAATTTTATGAATGGAGGAGAAGTAGGTTAACTTTAAATAAGTTTAAACTTGGTTCATTAGAAAAATAATAATTTACTAATTAAATCTTTTAAATTTAATTAATGTATGATTGGTACAAAAGTTTAACGAATGCCTACAATTAAAATTGAAAAATGGTTTTGAAAACTGTAATTTTGTTGTAATAATTAACCATTAACAGACTAATACAGATTGGAGACCAAGTGTATAGCGATTTAACTCGACTTTTGTTTTTACTGATGGATGCTTGTATGCATCTAATTTACCCAAGAAGTATTTTCTACAAGAAACAATGGTTTTCCAATCAACCAATAAGAAACAATATTAAACGATGTTTATTGCATGTTATATACACACAATATTTGATGAAAACAATGATAAATTAATAAATAAAGTTTACAAGTTTCAATTGTTAAAAATTATATAATAACAACAATAGAACATTTATTGTTTCTATAGCAACTTAAATGTATAAAACCAAGTTAACAGATCTATTTTACAAAATGTTATTAAATAATTAACTAATATATTGTTTTTATTTTTTGTTTTAGATAAATTTTGAATTTCATTTCAAAGTGCAATTCAATTTGATGAATGCAAGAATAAATACAATAACAACACATTTCCACAAGAACATTTAATCCTTCTTAACATTTTTTTGAATTGACTATTTTGAATTTTTTCAATTTTAAAAAACTTAACTTTTTTATTTTATTTTAAATGTTACCAGCTTTTATACTAAAATTACAATCGGTTATTTATGTGATATAAACCTTAAATTTATATACTTTTCTTTACTTATAATAGAAGAAACATCCCCTACAACAACACCTACAACAACAACTACAACAACACCTACAACAACAACTACAACAACGCCTACAACAACAACTACAACAACGCCTACAACAACAACTACAACAACGCCTACAACAACACCTACAACAACAACTACAACAACGCCTACAACAACAACTACAACAACTCCTACAACAACAACTACAACAACTCCTACAACAACTCCTACAACAACAACTACAACAACTCCTACAACAACAACTACAACAACGCCTACAACAACGACTACCACACCCACTACTACTACGGAAATTACTACAGCTTCTACTACTGTAGAAAGTACTACCACTACTGAAACAACCGTAACTACTACCCTAGCTTCGATACCAATAAGTATATATATATATATATATATATATATATATATATATATATATATATAAATATATATATAAAAATTTATAATGTAATGTTTATAAACTCAGCAGTAGTCGGTTTCAAGTCCGGTTGTGAAAGAAAGAGAGTTAGAAGGTAAGATTAGCAACCTGTTTATTGTGAAACACAATGTTAAAAAACAACAAGAGTACCCAATTTTATTAAACTACGGTAAAGTAATTAAAGTATAATTTTGATTATGGAATTTGGCAAAATTCGAATAAAGTTTCAATCTTCGATATGCATAATCTTCGGAACCGAAACTTGAGTGTACAATTATATGGAACAATGCTGTTGCTTCATGCTCGTATAAATTAGAAAATGAAAATTTATTACGTAAGTTACGTTATATATATATATATATATATATATAATTTAGTCAATTAATTACTTTGAAAAATATATATTACCTGTTGCTTATTTTAAACATATATAATGTTTATCAATGTATTTCTTAGATTATACTTTAGCAATATTATTTAAAATACCATTTGTAAGAATGAGTTATTTATTATATAGATGTTGTTTTTGTGTGTAGTAAACGAATAAAAATAGGTACTTTTAGGAGGCTCAATTTACATTGCATCTAGAGTAGAGTGTATCATTTTTAAATAGTAAACAAATTTTTGCTTATCCTTTTTCCTTAAAAATGGATAATAATTTAAAAACTTCAATGCTTTCTATTAAACTATATTATATAATTTACAATACTTATGTAAAAAGTATATATATTTAAAATAAAACTAATTTTAAATAGTTTTGTAATTAAAAAGGTTTAAATCATAATTAAATATACATATAAGATTTTATTTAGAACACACAATAACAATTGATATTATTTCTTTTTACATAATAACGAGTGAAATTTATTATAAAATGTTTAAATAAGATTTGTATATTTTTGTAAATAATAATGTGTTAGTTAAAATGTGTTAAAAACAACAAAAGTTTTAATTTAAAAGTACATTAATAAATTTTTTACAAATATTATCTACCTACTTAATTATGAATAAATCTAGTTAATCAGATAAGCAAAAATTGTATAAAAGTAAAGTTCAGTATATAGTAATATTTAAATGTTATTTTATAAAAAGTTTTATAATAAATATTTTAATTAGAAAAAATATAAAGAAAACCGAGTCACTGAAACCCATACAGAGCGAATTTTGGCAATGTAAAATAAGAAAAAAAAATTTAATAAATATTTTTTGTAAAAACATATTTAAAAGAATCAGTATTAGAAAATAACGCTGATAACCATGCCGTGTAGTGAAAGATGATCAGAAACAGGCACTCCTAATGGAAGAGGGAGTCGGTATTCAGGATTGTACACGAGTTGAGCAGGCCAAAACGCTTTTTAGTACTCGGTTCTCAAATTATCTCAAATTATCGGAGGAGGATATGAAATGGAGGGAGAGGTAAATGGAGATGTGTCACAGAAAAACATAACATTAAGACAAAAATCAAGGTAGATAGTGGATTAGATCACACTTATGGAAAGCGATAAAAAATAATAAATATACAAAAGTAATAAAACAAGTTTTGCATTACGGTGCAAAAACACTGCAGTAATTTTCAAAAGACAAGAATAAAGAAGAAACAAAATAATTTTTTACTGAATGTGCAGTGTAACGCGTGACGCGCTCCTCACATCGCTCGAAATTAAATTAAGAAAAAAGCTGTAAAAAAGAAACAGAAACGAATGTTTGCTTTGTTTAGTTAAAATACTATATAATCAAGTTAACACAAAGATGCAAGTAAGGTTTAAAGTAAAATATATATAAATAACTTTAAATATTTTTTACATAATATATACTTATACAAAACATAAACTAACATTTTTATTAATATAAATATTTTATTTCTACTGTATTTGTTATTATTGTTTTTTAAGCGTTAATTCTAGCTTATTTTTTTACACGATTATGTACAAAAATAAATAGAGAGTTTAAACCGAATATATCAACTAATACTATTATCAAGGTTTATGATATTAGTTACAAATACTACCTTTGAAAATGAATTATTTTAAATTGCACGTTAATATTTACGAGCTAATTAAATGTATTATAAGCTAATTTAGTTTTTCAAATTGAGAACTGGGTATAATTGATAGCACAATATGTTATTTTTTTAAAACTATTGTCAAATATAATTTATTTCTCAAAATGTATTAATTTATTTTAAAAAACAAAGTTCATTTGTTTTTGCGGTTTTTAACCGCCAATCAAATACAAACACATATTATTGAAAACCATGTATTATATTAAAATAGTTAATTAACAATAAATACCCGAGAATAAATAAATTACTTACTGATAACTTATATATAAAAAACTGGTTTATATTAAATCATCGTTTAAAGCATTAATCTAATTCTTTTAAACCAGTTCCAAAATAACTTTTAAATAATGTATTTGTTAACGTAACCAAAATTTAATGCACTACAACAGATATTCCTCTATTTAATATCAAAACATCCAAATTAATATTTTTTCTTTTCTGCATTTTTAAGTTTATGTATAGATGTTTATAGGTGCGTTTAATAATGAATATTGAAAGTTTGCTAAAAAAGTCCCTAGTAATACGACAATAGAACAAAAATGTGAATTACTATAAATAATAATATCCTACATTTACCGACGTCATTTTGCTAGAAAATTTTCGGTTTTGTCCAGATTTGCGTTTAAGTATCTGGTATTCTCTTAAACATCTACGAAATTGTTTTAAATTGTGGATAACGTTTTGGTTTGGACAAAAATTGTTGTACTGATATATTATGATAGAAAAAGGATTATTATTATTATTATTGTTATTATTATTACAAAACCCTTTTGCTTTAAAAAATAAGCATGGGGGCAATAAGATAACAATTACAGCAAAAATTAACATCAAAATCTCGTAATTCAAAAAAGAACATGAGACAACAAAAAGTTTCCATGTATTTGAACATACTGCCAAACGTTTTGCTTGGGCCCATACAACATTGATTTCAATTAGCTCTTCCCGAATAGTTCTTAACCAAGTTTTCTTTTGGTCTGTCAACCTTTACCATTTACAATTGTCCATTCCAAAACCGTTCTTGCTGGTCTTTCGGGCGGTAAACGTAGAATTTGACCAAGTAATTTTCGTTAATTGTAATGATGTCATGGAGTGAACGAGAGTCAGTTCTTTTCATGATCTCATTATTTGAAATGTGATTGCGCCAGGTAATCTTTGAAATACTTCTAAGACACCAGCGATGAAAAACATCTACCATCTTATTAATCTTGTCCGTACGTTTCCACGTTTCACTCCCATATATTGCCGTAGGCATGATTATTGATGCGTACAAACGAAGTTTTGTCTTTAGACGAATGGAAGAACATGACTATATTGAGAAAAAGGATAAGTCTCATTATTATTTCAGTTGGAATGATTTGCATATAAAAAATGGTATTTTGTTAAACCTTTTAAATGATTTCACAAAATAAGCTTGATTATTATTGGGTTTTTTAATAAAAGGTAGAATTGTTATTTATTTTGTTAATTAAAATACATGTGATTATTTTATCCCATGTTCAAATTGGTTATTTGTTGTATTAATTAATAAACATTTAATAAATTGTCTTGTACAATCATGTTAGTTATTTAAATATTGTATGCGCATAACGAATAAAAGTATTGCAAAATCAAAATTTAAAATTACTAGAAAAACAGATGGCTTATTACTAGCAGAAAATAAAAATTTAGAGATGGAAAAAGTTTAAAGGACACATAAAAGACATCATAATTGGAAGAAACTTATGCAGTAGTGTCTGATAAATGGACAACAACAAGGACAAAGGGTAAGATTTTAAAGACCTCAGTAAGATTTGCCATAATTGAAAATTCGGGAACCGGCGTGTTGAGAAAGGCGAAGTACAAGAACGTAAATTTGTAAACATGAAAATACATTGATAATTTTTGGAAATGTCTAAGTTGGAAAAGAGGGAAATTATTGCATTGGGAAACGACTTAGTTACTGAAATTTATAAAAATATTGAGGTGGTACAACCATATCTTACAAAAGAAATAGAACGTGACGAGGTAAATCTTGATAATAGAACTAGAAGAAAAATAGAAATAAAGTCAGTGCTAAGGAGAAAATGGATACTGTGTAGAAGTAGTTCTACAAGAAGTGATCTTGCATATTCATTTGAACATAAATATTAGTACAAAATATATTAAAAGTTAAAAATGGTTAATGCAATTATGTACCAGAGAATGAATAAAATAAACGGACAAATGAAAAGTTCAAAGTTACAGAAAGCACGCCATAGAACAATGTCGATATTTCAGTGCTGCAAAACAATTTAAAAAATATTAACAAAAATTGAGAATTGTAAATATTAAAATATAAACATGTTACAATAAAATTTACAAAATATAATTAATAAAATACTTAGTAAATATTTGTAACACTACAACATTTTTGTCGATATCTGATAAACACATAAAGAAAAAGAAAATTAATTTTATTTGTAGATGCATTACTGAGAAAAGCAGTAAAGTAACTCAAAATTGGCAATTGTAGACATGTGTTAAATTGTTTACAATAAGGTGCTTTTTCGTGACACCAATATGAGAAGCAGGTCATCCACCCGTGGCTCAGTGGTTTAAGGCGCTGGCCTGACACCAGATAGGGCGTGGGTTCAAGTTTATGTGCGTGTAAAACTTGAAAGGTATGCGCTGTTAATGATTCCAAATAAGGATGAAACAGCTGTACAGTGTTCCTGGTTGACATGAAAACCTAGTAAATTTATTATTCAAGTGAATCTGACAATACTAATATAACATGGTATATAGTTGACAGGAATTTGTTGAATAGAATAATACACAAGTTGATTTGTGACAATCGTCTTCTTTATTTTAATGTTTTTAAGCATCGAAGAGCTGATGACAAACGTTGCGCAACAAGCAATGGAAAAAATTGACCGTACGCGTCTTGTTGCTGACCAAGTATTTATGGGCTTGCTGTATCAAATGAGTGGTGCCCGTATGCTGTTGGAAATGATTGCAATTAATGGATTTTTATATAACACTGTAATTTTATGAATGGAGTGAGTAGTATAGCGACTACAATGTTTAAACTTGTTCGATAGAGGGCTAATAATTTGCTAATTAAACTTTAAATTAATTAATGTATGATTGGTACAAAAGTTTAACAAAATGCCAAAGTAATTAAAATTAAAAATGGTTTTGAAAACTGTAATTGTGTTGTAATAACAATCATTAATAGGGTTAATAGATTAGAGACCAAGTGGTATAGCGATTTAACTCGACTTTGTTTTTACTGATGGATGCTTGTATGCATCTAATTTACCCAAGAAGTATTTTCTACAAGAAACAATGGTTTTCCAATCAACCAATAAGAAACAACAATAAACGATGTTTATTGCATGTTATATACGTACAATATTTGATGAAAACAATGACAAATTAATAAATAAAGTTACAAGTTTCAATTTGTTAAAGAAAATTATATAATAACAACAATAGAACATTTATTGTTTCTATAGCAACTTAAATGTATAAAAACCGTTAACAGATCTATTTTACAAAATGTTATTAAATAATAATCAATATATTGTTTTTATTTGTTTTGATAAATTTTGAATTTCATTTCAAAGTGCAATTCAATTTGATGAATGCAAGAATAAATACAATAACAACACATTTCCACAAGAACATCAATCCTTCAACATTTTTTTAAATTGACTATTTTGAATTTTTTTTCAATTTATTTTGAAACCTAGATGTTTAGTTTATATTAAGTGTTTCCAGCTTTTAATACTAAAACTATAATTGTTATTCATGCTGTAATTAAACCTTTAAATTTATAGGCTGCTGTTTATTAATTATAAGGAGACCTAACCCAGTTGAAGTCACAACTGAAAAGAAACATCTTGTAACCTCAGCTCCAGTGATAAGAAGTATATATATATATATATATATAGATAGATAGATAGTAAAATTCCCTAAGTCTCCTTCTATCGTAGGCTGTCTGAAGTCCAATAGAAATGAAATGTATTTAATCGGGAAATAGTAAACTTATTATTTAACTACAATAAAGAAGTGAAAACATGTTTTAACATTTGGCATTTGCCGGAAATTTGATAGGAATTTTAATCTTTATTACGCCAAAAATTTAATGTACAATTATATGGAAAAATTATGTTGCCCTGTGCCCTTATTTTTATTATTATGCTTAATATCTCACTAGATACATTCAGGTAAAATACATTTCCACCATCAATATAAAACAGAAATAATAATTACAAAAAATTAAAAAGTAGCACACAAATAATGTGAGCAAAATAAAATAGAATGTCATATGCTAATGAATATAAATATAGTCAATACTAAACATGTGATTTAAAAAGAATTCAAAATTACTATACTTTGAATGAGTCATTATAAGGCATAGTTGTTACATTATACTGTGTAAATGTCCAAATTAGTTCAAAAATAATCAGTAAGGGAATGATTCTACTTTGATAGGTTTGTTAGTAGTTCAATTTTGTTTGATTCTGGATTGCTAATATTCTGGATAAGTATGGCAGACCTGACTTTTGTGGCTGATTAGTTTTGGCTTCGCGTGCAGGTAAGTTCTTCTTGTGTTTAGAGCTGCGTGTAGTAAGATTGTTATTACTTTCAATCCTTGATGCTAATTGTATACTGATTTAAAATATCATTAACAATAATTACTCAATAAGATAGAATATTTGATTTCGCATCGATACTAATGAGGCGCATCTTTTAAACAACACAATCCCGTTTCAATAAACCAGAACACCAGATGAGCAATAGAATATTGAAGGGATAAAAACATGATGTAACGAACAATTTAGTAATATAATTGTCAACATTTAGTTTTCTTTAATCTTCGTAGTAGCATAAGGATTTGGTTTTTATAAATATATGCTCTACATGATCACACCAGGTAAGTATGTTATTTATGTTTAGCCCAAGAAACTTAATTTTGTTACAGGTGCATATGTTTGTTTGATTCAATTTGAATGTTTTATTTAATTCCATTGTTTTTTTTGGACGCCTCGTTGTAAATTAAAAAGTTTAAAATTAAATAAATAATAATATTAAATAAGAATGTTTATTCATAATTTTTTTGTATAAAATAATTCCTAGCTTTAGCACCGTTTGAAGTAGACGCAATAGAAAAACCTGTTGTTTCCAAATTATCGTATAAATTAGAAAATGAAAATTTATTAGGCAAGTTTTGTTACCTATATATATATATATATGACTTAAAGTGCATAAAAGATCATGACCATTTTGATGTGAGTCTATAAAAAACTGACATTACCTTTCTAAGTCTGACTTTAACATTAATTTCGGTTTTTTGGTCTTTACCAATAATGCTTCCCAGATATGTGAAAAAATTAACGGATTCAGTAATTTGCCCTCTAATTTTAATACATAAATAATCATTGGGCTTTATGCACAGCACTTTTGTTTTTGAACAGGTAATCTGTAAATTAACACGAGATCTAATGTCACTGAGGCTTGTTGTCAAATTTTCTATCATTTCTGGTATCTCACCTAATAGACCAATATTATTTACGAAATTCAAATCTGTTCATCTGCCATGGTTTTATTTGATACCATAAGATAAATTATTTATGGACCCACTTACAATAAAATCGATTACTAGAAGAAACCAAAACGGTAAAAAAAACATTCTTGACGTATTTTTATGACACTTTTAACATAGCAGTGTGACCATTTTTTGTTCAAACATAAGAACTTGAAGTTTTTGCATAACAAACGCATAATATTCACACACATTTTTACGATATTCCGTAAAGCTTGACGATTTTCCACAAAGATGTTTGATAAACACTTTTGAAAGCTTTCATGAGATTAATGAAGTTGACTGTAAGTGATTGCTAAAATTCTCGACATTTTTCAATAATGTTACGAAGAATGAGCATTTACTCAATACGTCTTTTTCCTTTTTAAAAAGCCGCTTGTTGTTTTCGAAGATGTTTATCTACCGCATTACTTAAACGGTTTCAAAATTACTTTGAAAAACACTTTATTAAGAAGAGACAATAAGGTTTTTTCTTGCCAATTGTTTCAAGCGTTCAGACTCCTTTTCTTTAGCAGTGTAACAATTACTCTTTACCTCCATATAATATTAAACAAATAAGCAAGCTTGCATGCTACTACGTCACCTCCATATTTGAGCATCTCTGTAGTTACCCTGTTAAGTCCTCCTGCTTTGTTATTTTTAAAGTTTGAATTGTATGGATTACTTTAGTTAGAGAAATATCATCAATACATATTTCCATTTTATAAACCACATTCATGCCTTTATTGCTATTTAAATCTTTAAGGATATTTGGTGTAGGCTGGTTAAATATTTCTTTACTTATCTCTGTTTAAAGTAAATAATCATATTCTCCTTTGATTTTCAAGATTGCTCACAGCAGTTTTCCCCTGAGCCCAACTTTTAAAACAAGCGCCTAGAAAAATTTCCATTTTAACCATTTATTCATCATTCTTGCCTTTGTGACAGCTTTTCTTAACCTGTTTATCTAAGATTCTATAATTGTCATTATCTTTCAGCCTTTTTCAAACAACATGATTGTTAGATTAACCTCTTTTTAATTTCGTTTTCTTTTAGAAATCAATTAAATTCTACAAGATCCATTATTTCTTGGTAGAGCTACAAAGTCTACTTGTCTTCACAGTTTGTAGTTGTTTTTTGAAAAAATTTCCTTTGTTCATCAGACTTTTCTACCCGATGCAAATTTAAAGATTTATTTCTCAACAAATCGTTGAATTGGTTTGAGATATTTGGCTACTTAAGTTTTTCACATAAAACTAGAAATAATTTTTTTATTCTTCTTAATCTTGAACAACATTTTTCCAGAGAAGATGGTAATCAGAACCAACATCTGCACTGTGATATGACTGTATATCTTGCAAAGAAGATCGCTATTTTGTGCTGGTATAAATTTATTCGATGTCGTGTTTTTTAGGAAAAACCCATGTTGCCTTGTGTATATTTTGCATAGACTTGCACAATTGGTACCTTTTCAAATTTGATGTTAAATATTGTCGAAATAATGTAGTTGCTTGTAGGCTTCTATCCAATCATAGCCTTAGCAAATTTTTACTCAACATAGTACAAACTCTATGAATATGATAGACTTTATATCCAGAACATTATATATATATATATATAGCCTTTATATCCAGAACATTATATATATATATATATATATATATATATATATATATACTTGCAAAATATTCTTCGCCTTTTAATTGCACTTAAATAATACCTAAATATCTAAATTGTACATTTTCATATCTTGAAGAATCTGTTTTAACTATTTACTACGAAAACGTGTGTGCACATTTCATGTTGTCACACTGGTTTCTTTTCAGTTTTCACCCAACACCATCATCTGGGTCGTGCTATTACATTTTTGCTGTTGTTTCTGGAATGGAGTTCTGTTATTCTATCTTTAGCAATGTAGTGTTACTACAAAGGGTAGGTTATTAATCTTGATCACCAACCATCCTCTTTTATTCAGGCTTTGGACTGGCTAAATTACACTCTAGCAATAATCATTTAAAATATTATTCATAAAAAAATAATCTTTATATATTAGATACCATATATATATATATATATATATATATAATTTATGTAGAATATGAATAGAAACAACTAATTTGAAAAGGCTCAATTTACATTTTTTTTAGAATAGAGTGTATAATTTTCAATTGTACTGAATATGTTAAATAAACCTTTGCTTATCTCTTTTCCTTATAGATGAGCAATTTAATAAATTTAATGCTATTTATCTAAATCCATTTTGGTAGTTGGTGGTTCTTAATTGTATTATACCGTTCCAGACAGAAAGTGTAACATTGTGAACAAGTGGACATTTATCAAATCCAAACAAGAGTTAGCTATTGGTATCGGTGATGGGTCTAAAACCCAAGTTTAGCATTTTAGGCACTATTACCAGAGCGGCAAACATAATTAATTAACAAAACTGTTTATTGTGTACAAGTTACATTTTATCATTTTTGTTTAAGTTTTTACACATTTATTAATTAAAACCTTTATATATGCACTTAAAAATTTTTTTCATTTAGGATAAAATAATAATTGAAAAACATTTTGTTCTAATGTTACAAAATTGAAAAAGATTCCAACTTATAAAATAATAGTTTTAGGTATTGGATAAAACTACAATTTTTTTATAATTGAATAAAAGAATAATAAATGTTACATAAAATATATATTTATTGTGTAAAAATAACTATGTACTGCAAAAAATAATCTGCAAGTTAAATTAAAATAATATATTTTTATATCTAATTTAGTTAATAAATAAATCTGATATATATATATATATATATATATATATACAGATGTTCGATATCACTCTACAGCAAACCATTACTGGGTTTGTAATAAAGCAACACAATTATTTGAAGATTTGGCATCACCAAAAAATATATTAAGCAATCACATTTTAAGTCAAACGTTAACGAATTATAATTCCAGTCAAAGTTTACTCGCTCGTTTTACACCATCTATTGCCCAAAATGCTAAATTTGGTCAAAGTTTTGATAAACATCATTGTAGCCTTATACTTGAATCATCCATTCAACCAATAATGTCATGTTTGGAATTAATTGGAAATCTATTCGATGAAAGCATTCATTTTAAAAATTGTCTTTCAGATCCAGATAAATGTGAATCTGGTTTAAGTTTATCGTTATGGCTAAAATTTAACTCAAAACTAAATTTCAAAAAAGAAGTTTTGATGTTTACAAGTAGGTATTTTTTTAATTGTTTATAAAAATAGTACAAATTAAATGTTGAGATTTTTTAATTTTCAAATTATTTGTTAAACAACCGTTTTGAAATTTATAGCCTGAATTGTAGTTTGCACATGAAAAGTGCAGTATATATTTTGTACATAGCAAGTAAATTATATATATTAATATATATATATATAAATTTTAAAATATGTAATAGCTAATTTAGAAATGTTAAATTATATCATGCTTTCTGTAATACGCCTATTAAGGTCCAAGTAATGCTCAGGGAATGATTTTATATATTGAAAATGGTTTATTGGTGTTTGAAGTGAAAAGCCATACTCGTATATGGAGTATTCAAAGTTGGATGCAAAAGCAGTCAAACAAATGGACAAATATTGGAGCTGTGTGGGGAGGCAAAGCACATTACATGAGAGTATGTGTTTATATATATATATATATATATATATATATATATATTGAGTAAAATAATATTTAAATATAATTAAACATTTAATTGTTTTGTTGAAAACAAATTAGTATTTTAACTTAAAAAAATAAAGAATTCAATTTTTTAAACGAATAATTTAACATATATATGAATTAAGAATTACATATTAGACACAAATTTGATTATATAATTAAGTTGTTTTATTGATGTAATTTATAAACATTTGCACCAATTGTAATAAAAAAGAAAAGCCATCTTTAAATTATTAATTAGAAACAGTACTAATATACAAGCTGAATTAATATTACTTTTTAAAATGAGTTAGTACATTTTTTCCAACTAACGCAACGATGTTTTTGTTCCATATATTGATTTGAAACAACGAAGCTTATCGTTGATGGTGCTACCATTGCTGAAAATGAACATACTTATGGAACATCAACGTTGGGACCAACAGAACTAGCTAATGCATTGCACGTTGGCTGTTCTGACATACATTTAGCATTTTCTGCAATATGGTACTGGCCTTTAGCGTTTAATGAGTGGTTGAGCGGTGCAAAAGGTAAGCAAAATAAAGCTCAATTTATTTACTACTTCGTAAAAAACGACCAAACGGCAATTATAAGTTTTTAACTATATATACAAATAGTGACTGTTGGTGTGGGAAAATGGAAGTATTGTGATACTTCGTAGCATCCTGCTCTAGTTACTTATTTTAGACATATTTAACTCTTACTAGTACATAGCTAAGATAATCCTTTAGCAATACACATCAAGTAACATTATTCGCAAAATAATTTCTAATTATAATATACAACAATATCTATTCTTGCAATAAAGCATCATACCACAATTTACTAAAACTTAAATCAAGAAAACATAACTCGTTAAAAAATATCTTTATTAATTAAAGTACATGAATATGTAAAAAAAAGTTACAAATGTCAACAATTTAAGTAAGTAACATTCACTATCTTTTATAACCTTTGCCAGCCGCCTCCAGTATATATATATATATATATATAGTACACTTATTAACAAAAAACAGTAGAATAATAAAAACATTCATTCGTAATGAAAAATTAAAAAGTGTAAAAATAAAATGTTTTTTAATCTTCTTTATAGAAAAATATTTGATTCTTAATAATAAACCAAAAGAGGATATTTCTATAGTAAATGAAGATATTCATGAGTATGCTGATTACACAGATATTCTTGAAGAATTAGTTTCAAGTGAATCAATTTTGACCCTTAATTCATACTATACGTCGTCTGATTATTATCATCCAATTGGTGAAAATGACAAACTTACTAGTTCAATCACGTTAGTCAAAGATAGAACGAATAAAAGAAATGCATACAAAATAATGTCAAGCAGTAGTTGTCAAGAGGTAAATAATAATCTTAATTTTTAACTGTGCATAAAATGATGGCTTATAGTAGGGTTTTCTTCACTATATTTTATTGTAATTAACATTATTTACAAAATGTTTTGCTTTATCAATAAACTAATTTTAAAACAGTTTATTTATTTAGTAAAAAATACATTTATATTTTTAGCTTCCATCATTAGAAATAAGCTCTTGTTTAAGAAAGCCATCTTTCTGTCCACAAGGTTTATCGTTTAGCGTATGGATTATGATTCCCGACTCCATTAATGCATTGAAAGAAAATCTAGTTATTATGGAGTATGTAAATAAATTTTCACTAACATATTACCTACAACATCTACATGTTTCAAGTAAGTGTTTATTAAATTAATGTGATTATTAATGCGATTTATATGTATTGGAATGCTCAGATAATTTAAACGTTATACTAACACCATTGGTACTAAATGTACGGTATTATTTGAGTTTTTTTTATAGTAATCATATGATATCAATAATCCTCTTAAAATCTTTAATCGAAAATCAAGAAAAATGTTAGCGATATAGTTGCATAGTTAATACTAATGAAAATATTATTTTATAGAAAATGTAATATTAATAGAATGTTTGCAAATTGCACAGGAAACAAAATAAGCACTTGTATAAAAAATATTTTAAATTACTATGATATTTTTTAACCGTTGGAATATAAACAGTCAAACAAGAATTACATTTTATATTAAAAAATGACAAATAATTGCCCTTACATTGTTAAAAAATCAAAGTTTAATTAATGAACTATTTATTAATTATGAAATTATTGTTTGTTTAAAAAAGATTGCTAAAAATGAAATTGTATTTAGTTTTTACAAATAATTTTGCACTGCTATTTGCAAATATTTATTTCATTAATATGATGAACTAATAATGTTATTATTTATGTTATATTATATGTCAAATTATAATTAATTTTTCAATGTAGTAAATATTGATGATCGTCAATACACTTTTCGACTTTTTGATGTGACACCACAAAATATTTGGTTTAATTTGGGTGTATCGATTGTCATAAATGAACTTCATGTGGACGTACTAGTCTACTTTAATGGAGTAAAAATAATGGTTCATTCAATAATGCCACCTACTCGTAAAAATATTAGATCAGATTCTTTGTGTTCGAGCGGTTTTATTATTGGTAGTTCGACCGAGGATCCATCTGCTGAAGGAGTTGCAATTAACGATATTGTATTGTGGTATCGAACCTTGTTTGATGAAGAAAAACATCATTTTCTTGGCTATACAAGTATGTTTTCGTTTATTATAATTATGCCTTACTAAATTAAAGTACCAGTGCAAAGTATTTTATTTATACTATTTAAATGTTTGGAAATAATTTTTTATTTAAATTTTTAGATAGACATTTGAAAAGTCTACAAATGGGAAGTCATTTTTGGACCCCAGATCCTACTATTTTATTTGATAGTGAATGTCAAATGCAAGCTCGAAGCAAACATAACTATTTTAAACCTAAACCTGATTATTCGCAATCTAGAATTCCAGGTTATTCGCTTTCATCTACTTACAAAGTAATCAAAGCTGACTATCAATATTTGACATACGATCACGAAAAAAAATCTAAAGTTCCTTCCGTGGAAATGGATCCTAATCAATACTTCTTATTAGGTAATTTTTAAAAATTTGTTTAATTTCAACATTTCAAAATAAAAAAATAAAAAACAAATTAAACAACGTACTTGAATAATATAAACATGACAGAAATTAATCAATATACTATCTTTGCATATTAGAAATGACAATTGAAAATGTTTTTAGTATTCAAGTTATGTATTTTTAAAATATAACTTATTTTAAAACAATGTATGAAATTTAAAATGCTAATGTATAATTTTTAAACAGTTGCATATTGTATTTTTTTATTTAATTTGTATAGGTCGTGTCAAAGATTCAAAAGTAAATACTACTCAACTGGTATGGTTTAAAACTTGCCTAAATAATCCTGATGAATGTTCAGACCGAGGATTGTCAATTTCTATGTGGATCAAAATTCATTCAGTTGGCACACGATTAAGATATTATTTGAATTCGGGAGATGCGGGCACGAGTGGTTTTATGACAAGCAATTATCCAGGAATTTCTATATTTACAGATGGTCCTTTACTTGGAGTGTCAGTTTCTGATTATTCGCAAGATTGGGCTTTGGTATTAGATTCAAATAGCTATAAAATAGGTAAATGCTCATAATTTAGAAATTTACATTATATATATATATATATATATATAACTCCTAAAACAATTACATAATAGGTAGTTATAAAACTAAAACATTTTAGCAACTACACAACTTAAAAAGAACCCAGTATAATTATATTATGTACAATGGTATACAATAGATAAAATTTAGTATAACTTTATCAACACATATTATTAATATCATATACTTATATGAGATGTCAACTAGGCTATAATCATTGAATGAGTAACATTTTGAATATGAATTCTAACGTTAAATGTTTATGCAATCGTTTTATTATCAAATAATTGTTTGTATTACTAAGTACAAAATGCTTAATAATCGCTATGATCGGCTCTCTTTTTAATCACCTGATCCAAGCGGTTAGGTATGTTGTCAATGAAGTTGTTCATATGGTTCTGTTTAATCTTATATTAAACAACAAACTAGATTTAATCATGCAAATTTTCGATTTCTCTATGCTTGTAGATGTCACATTTTAGGATAGTAAAAATCTTTTTAATTACATTAATATTTTGGATTTTTTTAAAGCTTTAGTAATTAATAAAATGCACTAATGTATTAAGCATTTGTATAACTATTAATTGTGAATATTCTAGTATTTTGTAAATGAAAAATAAGTTGTTTTTTTTCTATGCTTAAATTAATAGATATTTTAGTTATTTATTATTAATTACATAATTTGATAATTATATTATTTAAATTATTTGACGCCTTTCATTTGTTTTACTTTATAGATCACTGGATAAACGTCGGTATATTGTGGCGTGCCGATGTTGGACTGACTATGCTCGTGGACGGCATTAATTACGGCAGTATGGTAAAAGTGGGCGAGAAGGTGTACAAATCAGGCAAAGCTCCGCCCTATGTGGTGTTGGGTCGTTTTGATACAGATGATCAAACAAAATGGTTGTCACCAGCCAGAGCCGAACTGGAAAACGAACAAAATTCGAACGGTCAAGGACCAAATTGGGAAATGGCTGATTTCGCGTTTGGCGACCTAACCTATTACGATCGTTTATTGAGTCACGAAGAATATTTAAAACTTAACAATTTGTTGGGTATAGCCGAATACCACTTTGTTGAAGGCCAAATTTGGTATGGTCTTAACTTGATCGATGTACCGCTCAAAGATTTAAAACAAGCGAAAATTCAAAATGTATGCAGACCGGGGCCCATTTTTTTGCCAAACAATTATCTCAGTGTTCAGTATGAGACTGATCCAGACATTGTTGTTTTACGTGGAGGAACTCTGCGTTTGGGAGCTTTCAAACAAAATGAATGCCCACACTTGTTAAGCAAATGCGACAAAGTAAGGCAATATCTTAAATTTGCCACATTGTTAAAATTTCCATGTCTGAATAAAGGAATGTTTAAACATATTTTAATTCCAAATATTGATTTTTTTGTCTTAATAGTTTGTTATTAATGTAAAAAATAATTACCTTACGGATCTTTTATAATTACATTGCATTATCTATTTTTATCTACGATTTTATTCTATAAACAGAATAAATTACTTTAATTAATAGATGTATTTCAATTAGTACGCATTGTATATATAGGGGCTAAAATGGGCAGTGTCAATATTAACACATTGGAATTAATTGACTTTCCTCACATCACTTAAGCATATTAGGCACATCAACATTTTACTTAAAGAACTATTAAACATCACTTTATCAGTACTAATAATTAAAATAACAAAAATGATTTTTTTGCAATTAGCATTACCAAATTCTCGCTTAGATGAAAAACCCAAAACTTAAACTGTTTTAATTTTTTATTGTTTTTAATGTTTATTACTTTCAATGTTTTACGAGAAACATCTTTTAGCAGTGGACATCTAACGAAGCCAAATGTAGGCCCGTATTTTACTGCTGGTTGTAAGATTCGAACCTATGCCCACCGAGGTCCAGATTTGAGCGCTGTACCGCTAGACCACGCCGGCAAAAAATTATTACTATTATCATTATCAAGATAAAAATACTACTACATTATTTGCTTAAAAATAAATTATATTATAAAATATGTACATATATAGATGATGAATATCACCAATTTTACAAATTTTGTAGTTTGAAAAACAACCATGGTTTTTTATAACTTCTTTCAAATGCTTTGGATAGGAATTAACCAAATTATTGATATAATCTTATCGAATTCAATTTTTTAACGCAATTAATTTTTTTATGAGCGTGTTTTAATTTTCTATCCAAAAAAATGTTTCAATTACAGGTTATATGGGGGCAACTGAATAAAGCTCAGTTTTTTACTATTTAAGGAATTTTTAGTCTAAACATGAAAGAATGAGTTAAATTTTAAATCATAATAAAAAGCACGTTACTTTTTCCGACGTATGCACTGGAGCATTATCTTGAACAACCACTAAATGCCCTGAGGCATTTTGTCATAGTTTAGTACTAAGAAATTCTTTGAAAATAGTTATAAATTTTAAGCTGTTTAAGTGGCTACTAATTTGACTCTATTTTGACAGTTGTTTAAACTTAAATCTATAATATCCATAAAGACATGACGGATGCGAAAACTTTCTAACAATACAATTATAGTCTTGAGGAAAATCGAGACCATAAATAACCGTGGATTGTACAATCCATAGTTCGTACTTTAAATTACACTAGTCAGTAAAAAAATCGATTTCCAGAAACAAACTGAACGGTTCTCATACATTTTTGTAAATTCCAAACGACTTTTTCTATGTTTTTCTGTTAAAAAACACTTTTAACGTAAATTAACCGTAAACTGGCTAATTTCATCCTATTGCGGATAAGTTAATATGAAAAATTAAATAATTTTTCGTTTTGTATTTGTTTAATAGACTTCATTCTGTTTCATTTTAATTTAGCAATTATTAACAAATAGCTTTGTTTACTAGTTAATGGTGCAGATCCAATTCCAGCTGTTTTTAGACGTGTATAACCCCTTAAAACTCTGTATACAATCCTTGTACTTACCTCAAATAAATCTGCAATGTGTTCAATAGTTAAACCAAAAGTCTAACTTTTTTATTTGTTTTTAATTTTTAGCAGTTAAGAAAAAGTTTCCACTATTTAAACTTATTGTAATCAAGTGTTGATAATTATAATTACTTTGTTGACAAACAATATATCTCAAGTTAAAACAAAAAAAAGGAAAAATAAGAGTTTGTTGACAAGTCCCATTTTGGACCCTGTATATATATATATATATATATATATATATATATATTCAACATTTCAGGGTTTAAGCTTAGGTGTTTGGATTCGGTTTGGGGGTTACAATTTTATCTTTACTAGAGAAGATACAAAACCAATTATCTTGTTTGCTTTATCTGGAGGCAATGTTGGTTTAAGTATTTCTCAAAATGGACTTCAAATTGGTGCTTGGCTAAAGTTCACTGACACTGAAATGACCGAATTCAATTGCGTTTACAAAGTTACAAATGTTAAAAATGTTGTAATTAATTTGCACTGGAAACACATTGCTTTGGTTTGGTACAAAAAGGAGTATTTGTCAATCTTCTTAAACGGAGCACAAGCTACTAAATGCACGTTGAATGAAAATTTATCTCCTGAGTTTGACAATTGGCTAAAAGAATCGAAAATTTTAGCCGCAGAAATGTTCACATCGACAAATACTGACATCGATTCATTTGCTTTGTTGGGATCCAATACGTTGCCGTCGCCTGAAGTCAGTTTGAGCATTGGTTTGTTTGCCTTCCAACCGACTGCACTGACAAAACCGAAAATGGCCAGTTTGATGGGAATACATAATCACGAAATTGACGAGCTGGAAGAATCAAAATTTTTCTGGAATTTTGGATTAAGTTATTTGGCCTATTTGAACAAACATTTGATTATTAAAGTCAATATTGTAGAAAGTCGAGATCATTATGATTTTCCCAATGGAGCACTATGCACAAAAGGTCTAGAAGATTCGTTTATTGGATTCGCTGGTGATTTGATAAGCCAGACTACGTTGACTACCAATATAGTTGAATTGTGCTTGATCGATCCAACCACCTGCGCATATTTCCTTATCAGTATGAAAATAAAATTCAAGTCATTGGATAGCAAACAAGATTCGACTCAAAAGATCATTTTGCAAACTATGTCGATAGATTTTGCGCCAAATACAGTCGGTACAAAAATTTATATAATGGACGACAAAATTTGGGTGGAAATTCGGTCGATAAATCGAGTATCAACAAATTTTGTTTTTCTGACCGAATTTGTTAATGACAAATGGTTTACAATTCAACTTCTGTATTATTCATCAAAAGCTTTATCTATTCGAATTGATGGTCGTTTGGTGTCGAACTCGGAAAACGGCAATTTTGAAGAAACCGTAAACATCATACCTTCATATGAATTAAAGATACGATCGAAAATAATTGTAGGAAAGAG
The DNA here is from genome assembly GCA_025895645.1 of Cardicola forsteri. Classification (NCBI taxonomy): domain Eukaryota; kingdom Metazoa; phylum Platyhelminthes; class Trematoda; order Strigeidida; family Aporocotylidae; genus Cardicola; species Cardicola forsteri. Next base: position 42,416 of record JAKXYG010001451.1, read on the forward strand.
GGTTGCTATGTGCATTTCAATGTTGTCGGTAAATGACGTTAATGACTTTAATTCATTACATGCGCTTACCAATCCCAACAAATATCTCATGTGTTACAAAGAGGTGGAATTTTTTCATGAATTGACAGGACAAGCAAAAAATCACCATGGTATAAATAAAAGTTCGTCCGAATTGAATACATTTCTTTTACCAATTCAAAGTAATTATATGTGTTTATTCAATCCGCAACATTGTGCCAAAGATGGATTTATTGTGACGTTTTGGATTAAAATAAGCGGTTTTGAAGATTTGAACAAAAAGCAAGTAGAAATAAATAAACCGGTATGTTTAAAATGAAAAAAAAATATTGATCATTGAGGAACACGTTTATTATAATTGTATATATATATATATACATATAATTTTTAAAATTTATTTTTTATTTAAAGCTTAATATAGTTAAAGTAATAATTTAAAAAACATACTATTGTGACTCTGGATTATCATTTAATAACCTTGTTGCATTTTTCAACTAATCTACTATTCTTAATTGTTATAAAAATTACGGTTGAAATAGTAATAACCAAATTTGCAACAATTATTATGCAATGATCTAAACCTGTTAAATAACATTTTTATAAATATGTAACATCGGGCTGTTACTATTATTATTATCATTATCATTATTATTATTATTATTATTAGTAGTAGTAGTATTATTATTATTATTATTATTATTATTATTATTGCTTGAATACTTTACAAGTAGACATTTTAACTATGACAAATAGAAATCCAAGTTTAGTTTCGGTAGTGGCACTCATGCCCACCAAAGTTCGAATCGAGCGCTGTGCCACTAGAGTACTAACACTTTTTACCAATTTTATAACTAAGTTTTATTCCCTTTTTCCATTAAAACTGCTTTACGAAATATTTTGGATATTTATAATAATTATTTCTTAATTTAGATGTAAATAACAAATAAATAATTAATTTTTACATTAAGAAATCATTTTATTGTACATTTAGAATTGGTTTGATATATTAAATAATGTACTTAAAAACAAAATATTTTTAATTAATAATAAAACTAATAATATGTAAAGTAATAAAGATTGTTTTAAAAAAATATTCTTTTTAGCTGACAGCGGTAATATTGTCAACTGGTCCACCCGATAATCAAGGAATTTTTATTGAAGCAACTGGACAAATAGTTCGTGGAAAAAAATGGATCGGTTTGAAAGTGGTTGTACGTACAACTACAGAGCAATGGATACTTTATGCTCAAAAAGCAGTAAAGCTTGATCGTTGGACAAATGTAGGATTTAGTTGGGAAAAACATGAAGATATTGGTTTGCAAAGCCTGAAACTTTATCTAAATGGAATTCTTAAATATTCATCGACGTTACCTCGAGAAACATTTAATAGTAGATTAAATTTGACGAAAAATATTTACATTGGTTTGGCATTCAAAAGTGCTGCCTATAACTATTATCTTCGTGGAAATATAAATTCATTGGGTAAAAGAAACAAATATTTATTATTAATATTATTATATATATATATATATATATATATATATATATATATATATATATATATATATATAATATTGTAGTTGAAATGAATCTTTTTAATTGAAAAGTTATAATTAATTTAGTATATTGCTTAACAACAATTTACAAACATTTAATGAATAAATTTTATGTCTATTTAGCTGTTTGGAAATTATCAAAAATAAGTTGTTCAAAACCAAGAAACACTCGACAACTTTTATGTGGCGAATGTGAACTTAAAGACGGTTTACCTAAGTCAATCGTATGCGTTACCTTACAAGACTGCATGCAAGCCGAAGGTGATGTGTGCAAAGACGCCAATGTGGTATGTTCAATCTTTTTGTTAATAAGACTGAAATAATTAACACAAAGATAGTAATAATAATAATAACAATAATAATAATAATAATAATAATAATAATAATAATAATAATAATAATAATAATAATAATAATAATAATAATAATAATAATAATAATAACGTTAAGAATATTAAAATAACGTTAAATAAACGTATTCTTTTGTCATAAAAATAGAAAATTTATATATATATATATATATATATATATATATAGCTAATTGGTGCTAAAAACGTAGTTATTAAAGTAAAACATCTGTACCAATCACATAACTCAAAAAAAGAACTCACTTTAATCATGTTATATACAATATTATATAATAAAAAATATACAATTATAATTTTGTTAATATCTACTGTTAATATGAAAAATAATTGTATAAAAGTTAAACTTGTTCAAAATTACAAATCGGGTAAAATTATTAGTATAAAATATAACATCAAATATGAAAAAAAGAACACATGGAATATTTTCAGTTACCAAATGATTATTTGAATAATAAAGAAAAAAATGATTGATTATTAATGTGATTGCCTTTCTTTTTAACTACTTGATCAAGGCAGTTTGGAATGTTGTCAATGAAATTGTTGATATATTCTTGTTTCATCTCATATTGAACAACAAACTGAATACGATCACACAAATCCTCAATTTCAGTATGCTTATTGATGTTGCGCTTTAGCATACTGAAGAAATTTTTAATAACATTGATATCCGGGCTGTTAGGTGGCAATTGATTGAAAGATAGTTTTTTTCGATTTTAATCCTTCTACTGTTTAAATGTAAATATAAAGCAAATATAGTGAACTTAGATAAATATGACGTTACCTTCTTGGACGTATGACATGGAGCATTGTTCTGAAAAACATTAGTAAGCCCGGTGTGACTGTGTTGCATTTCATTATAAAAAAGTTCCTTCATTAATGAAACAAAATTTTTACTATCTAAGGTACCGGATATAATTTTCCAATTAATAGGTTTATTATACTTAATACCAAACCAACACATTACTTGTTGAGGGTGGGCTTTTTTCTAACTACCGGAAGTAAATGTTTTTGAAAATTAGGCCCGCATAGTAATTTATTTTTGTATCTTAATGATTCATCCCGAACTATTGTTTCATCAGAAAAATATACAGAGTGCCAATAAGATCATCTTCGTTCAATCCACTTGTTATAAAACATAAATCTACATTCTTTTTGTTTTTTATTAATAAATGGTTTAACTATTGGCGATTCACGTGTTAAACCAAATTCTCTTGCACGACTTCTCACCATCGAATAACTAAATTTATGTAAATTATCTTTTACAATATTCGAAATAGGCTTGTTGTAATTTTTTTTAAATTTCATTAAAATTTTTCCATTATCGGTCTTACTTGTTTTTCTTTTTCTTCCAACATAATCATAGTTTCTTGGTTTTTATCAATTCAAAACACGATAAATTGTCGTAAGACTTACTCTATACAATTCCGCTAATTGTTTAGGCAAAAATCCATAGTTTTTTAAATTTTTTTATAACATGGTCTTTATTGTCATTAAGATGGTAATCTTTTCATTTTACAGAACGAAAACAAATAAGGGAATTAATCTGATTCTCAAGGTCAATTATAATTTAAAACTTAAATTTTTTTAGATTACAGAAAAAAAAATGATTTAAAAAAATAATTAATAATTTTTTAAACATATTTTAAGTTATTAAATTTTAATTTTAATTAACATTATGATGGTACAACCAGATCAAAATTGAGTGTATAAATTTTAGCTATTAAACGTTAATTATTTTTAGTGAAATTAAGCACACAAATTAATAATCGACCAATTATTATAAAAATTATATACATTTAACTTATTATCTACGTTTATATGAGCGTTGTTTTTAAAATATGCTATTTTGGCCAACTCAGCGTTTTTAAATAAATATAAAGCACCTATTATATATTTTACATTATTTTAAATTCTTAATATTTATTTTTAATAAAAAATAATTGGAAATAAATTAATTTAGATTAATTTTTTTTTAATTTTCAACACTAATTTATTCAGTGGTTGTATATATATATTGTTAAACATATACATTAACAACTGGTTTAAAAATGGCTTCTGAGCACACAAAATGGAGTTTAGTATGTAAGTGTAAATAGATGTACACACTAAAACCTACTTACACTTTTTGATATTCTTAGTATGAATTATAGAGGCAATTTAATGATTTAAATAGTATTTAACTTTATAAGTTTTTTAAATCTACCTCAGTAAAAATGCATTAAATTTGTTATTGCCTCTATTGCTATTTAGTACTTATTGTTGTGTCGCAATTACAGCATTGGTACTCGATGCGGTTTCTCGTTCAGGTTTAGCAGGAAACCTCTTGGTGGAAAATAAGTTTTTTGTCAAACAGTCACAACAATAATAATAAATAAACAAGACTATTTTTAAGTACACAAAATGTAATAAATTTTAGTAAAATGAATCAATATTGTTATTTTCAAATCCAACAAAACATGTAACATTTTCTTTCTATTTAGTTAAATTTAATTAATAATTATTCATTCAAATACATTTAGTTTTTACAAATCACAAGGGCCAGAATAATCTAGTAGTACAGAATGTAATTCAAACTTGACGCAACCTACACAAATTAAAACCCCATTGTGCATAATTATGTGCCTAGTTGGTCTAGTGGTACAACGCTTAACTCGAACCTGGTTTCGATTCCCATCATCCGCGCTAAATGTGAATCCACTTTCGGCTTTGCTAAAATGTAAACTGTTGAAAGTTGTTTTTCGTTGGACTCAACAATATAATTAACATAATAAGCTGTTTATTATTTATTTAAACACACATAGGACTTTGTTGGGAATGGGTTAGATTCACACTACCGGCACTAAATGCTGATCCTCGTTTAATTTTACCGAATGTCCATTTGCTAAAAAATGTTTATTGTAAAACATTCAGGTAGTAAAAACAAATAAAAATTAAAACCAGCTTATTTTATTTTCAATTGAAAGCCCAATTTAATTCGCATGGCAAATCAAGCAAATAAACTGCGAAATCCTGAACATTTTATAACGCTGCTCAATACAGCCAATAAACTACTGGCCCATTTCATTAACGATAAGCCAATGGTTGTCGACAGCCATCATCATTTCAATTCGTCATACTCTATCGTCGGTTTGATTTGGTCGACTTTGGCCATTATCGAAAAGTGGCCCGAATCGTTCGACACTCCCGATCTCACAAAGGCCACAATCGAAGAATTGATCTACGAACATGCAGCAATCAAGCAACTTGTTTGGAATTTGTTGCAAGATTTGACCCACTCAAAGTTGAATCAAGTGTGGGAGCGCATGCGAGAAAAAAAATTGTTGATACAAGTACCGTTTGTTGAAAGTTTGAATCGAGTTTTAATGAAAATGAGTCAATTGGAACAAGCCGATAAAGTTGTTTGTCAAACATTTCAAAATCATTCATACGCTACTGCTGTCGGCGGTGTATCGACGTTGAAAGCCAGCATGGTATGCATGAATACAACACAAAAAGTTAAAGTTCCAGTACATATTCACATGGCCGAAGGAACACTGATGTCGGAGTTTGTTGTGCAATCGTTGGACAATCAAACAACATTTGTAAAAAAATCTATAGTTTTGCTATCTGTTTTAATGGAAAGTAATTTAAAATGCAATCAACTTAACTATCTAGTTGGGAATATACCATGTTTGAAATTTACCAAAACTGCACTTCAAGGTCAAAATAAATCAATAAACAACCGGTCGAAAACAATATTTGATGTGGTTGTTACAAAAAATGCCCAATCTTTAATAATCAATAGTCCATTGTATTCAGTTAGCCTCCATAACAATGAGTTATTGACACAACAGATCAACTTTACTAGTGTATTGTATCAACGAAATAAAAATTTTGGTCTTTATTATTACGAGAAAACGGGACGAAAAAAATGGCAAATAAATAGTGAAAACAATATTTCAACCGAATTGGTATATCCAATTCGGTGTGTGTTTTTGAATACAAAGATAGACGATAATGGTATTTGGGATAATGCAGGATGTACTGTAACAAGTGCCAATCAAACTCATGTACAATGTTTGTGCAATCATTCAAGTTTGTTTGCAATAGCTATGGAACCAGACACTAAACCAACACATAAATTACCGATTTGGAAATCATGGGGTGTAACGACACAACGCGACATGGAATTAATTTTGGCTAATATTATCATAGCAGCAAATGGATTATCGTTCGTTAGTGCCGGCTTTGGATTGTGTACACTAATTTTTGCCTATATACGCAAAACCACAATAGATTCGCCATTTCCACGTATCCTACTAACTGCGAATCAACTTATTATGCATTTTACCTTGCTTATTGAACCCATATTGAACGATAAAATTATTGGATGCAAAGCTGTCGGAATTAGTTTCAGTCTGTTTGCTACCCTTGTTACCAGTTCATTGTTGGCAGAAATGACCAATTTGTTCAATTCGTTTGTAAATGGTAAAGTTAGATATAATTATTATTGGGCTATTGTGATGTATGCACTTATTCCGTCTGGATTTGTCATAGTTCCCATTATCACTACCAAAGCGGAAACATATGGCGGAGATTTGTTGTGCTTGCCATCGCATGAAACCTATCCGTTTTCAATTTTGATTAGCACAATTTTTGTTTTTACATGTTTTACCATTATGGTGTGTTTAATTACTGCTTTCAATTACGAAACACCAGCTTATTTCAAACCTGCTATTTTAGAGGGACTACTGTAAGTTATTCATTAAAAAATGTATTAAATTATATAATAATAATAATTTTTATTATTATTACATTGAACTTTAATACCGCACTAAAGATACATCCAGTAGGTAGACACATATTCTCTATAATCATTTAAAAAATACAAAAATAACTTAATGATTGGAAACAAAATGATATATACAAAATCAAATAAGAGATAGTATATGTGGATTTAACTAATACATTTATTTAATTTTCCAAGATTCCGTATTGTTATGGGTATAAGATAGGTATAAACCAGGACTGATAATTAAATTATTTATTTTATTTCATGTTTGCTACTTTAAATGTTTTTCATGAAACATGCCTTTCAACATTGGACATTTAAGCGAAGCCGAACGTGGGCCCGCATTTAGTACTGGTGGAAGGAATCGAACCCCTGCCCACCCAACTCCAAATCAACTGTTGTACCACTAGATCACCCCAGTACTTTACTTTTAACGAAAAATCAAGCAATCGTATTATACAATAAGCAATAAATATCAAGTGACATTGAATGTAATCTTTTTTTAACTCTAGATATAGAATAAATCGAATGGAAATACTAGTAATTTACTTTACTATTTCATGGAGTACACTTATGGTTGTGCTTCATACGGTACTTGTACCCATTTTACCGTTTATATCTATCGGACTAATTTCATTGCAAGTAAGTTAAATCGTCTAAAATATTACTATTATATATTATTGTTCTTTTAAGTTAATGCAAAATTACGTAACTACCTTCATATATATATAGCAGTAATACAGCCAAAACATATGTGGGTTTAATACCAAAAGTTAACATTTTTTGGTAAAAACGTTCAATATGGGTCTCGAAAAGTGCAATGATATACTTACTGCTTCGTAATTACACTTCCAAATAACAACTTTGGTTATTGATTATAATTGTCAGTGTTTCATATCGGATAATTTGGCAGTATCATGCTCATTCACATTATGTGCACTGTTAGTACATTTATTACGTCGTTGAGGTGATAATAAAAAATCACAACAATTCAATATAAGACGCATTTCATTGTATTTATATAATTAAAATGGCAAAAATCAAAACGTTCTTGTTTGTAGTAATGTCTTCATATACTTATATACTGTATTTACATCTAATCCAATCACGACCACCATGTATGAATGGGTAGGCCACGTGATGAACTTATTCATAGTTCTAGTATTCATAAAGTTATTGGAAAGAACGTATTCCACATTTTACGTGAGGAGAAATTATTGTTTATATGTAAAAAAAACATACGTGGCAATAACAAAGCTTCTTGGCCAATAGATGGCATTCATGTGAAAATGGAAGAAGCTAGTTATTTTGTCAGAGTTGTTTCCATAGCTTAGCACCTACACACGGTATAAATATACCTTTCAAGTATCCTTGGTGAAATTTCCATTTATCCGTCAAGATGGAAACCCAGTTGTAGCGTAACCCCCAAGCCGTTGGTCCAAGCCAAAGATGCACCATATGGAGGAATAAAAACAGGATTATCATTGATTAAAACTATGACTTGAGAAGTATTACTCAAAACTCAGGATTACTTGTGTGGCAATAAAAATGGAAATGTATTTGAATACGTATGGAAGTAATTTCAATATTAAATGTAGACGGTACAGAATCCTACAGTTTCCGAAATGTTATATAGTTGTCACAGTAAACATTTTTTAACAATTAAAGTAAACCTATTTATTTTTTCTTTTCAGGGATTTATCACTTTCATTCAAGTAATCGTAAGAGACAAACAGCTGATGAGCATCTTTTGTAACAGGAAAAAAGTTTCATAAAATAAATCAAAACGACATTCCATATTATTCTCATCATTCAACATATATTTCCTTTAATAATAATAGTTTAAGTACATTATACAATTTATTAAAAAAATACATTTTATTAATTTTTCAATATCTTTATTTTTACTGCTTAAATGTATTACAGTAAATCATATTCTTCAGTAAGTAACAGTTTGACAAAATCAACCAAGAGCCCACATTTAGTACCTGTCATGGCACCCGAACTCATGTCCACCTAGTTTCAAGTCTATATGGCTTTACTCACTACTACCAATTCGTCACATTGCTTCGACTACCAGTTCTATAAATTCGATTAAATTTTAATTTTTAAACTATAAAGTATAGACAGTATCAGGGTCATATAGCATCGAATTTGCTTAATTCCTTGCCAGGTTATCTCGCTTAGCCCAAGAACTACATATGGTACATATATACCTTGAGATACCTTAAGATGTATGCTTGCTCTCCCCCACTGCTGTGCACAAGGTCTCTGCTGTAATTAGTGTACCTATGGAGGAACAGTCAGAAATATCTTCATTATCGGAAATTGAAACTTTATTAGCATTACTGAAATCCTCGGTATTATTGGCATTTCATAAAGATTTTACAAACCGTAGTAGTCTTAAAAAATTAAAACGATATTTCAATGAAGGCAAGTGCGTATTTATCAAGTATAGTGAATGTGCTACTTCTTAGTACTTATTAGAGAAATATAAATAAACTACAAACTATAAAATAACAAGTAATTTAAAAGCAATGCTTTTTAATAAAATACATACCGTCAAGTTGACCAACTCTTCTATAACACCTACCTGTGCACGCAATGATCGACCTTGACTAAAAGAGTGAACGTTTAAATCTGATTGCTCAGCAAAAGTACTGACACAAAACATTCACTTTAAGCCTTTATTCTGAACACTTTGTTTTGCGTCAATAATTCAACATTAAACTGTGATACTGGAAATAATTATAAAACATTTTGTACCTAACGTCTTCAAAATACCATCTAAAACATCATATATGTGTAAAACACACTAGTATACAATATAGATAATTTTTAAATATAACTTAAACTCTTCAAATGATTTGTCATATTAATATGCATATGTCCTTGATTTATAGTCCACCCATATTTAACACATCACTTTAAAAAATAAAAAACATCGTAACCGAACAAGGCTACAAGTATAAACGTTAATAAAATTTTATTCAAATACAACAATAAATATATATAGTGATTCAATTTGTTCAACCAAATGTCTTAGTTCAACATCAATGAATAAAATTTATTAAAAAATAAGTAAAGGTGCCCAATTTAAATAATATGCTTTCCAAATGATTCATGGTTCAGCATCACCAGCTTTGGTTTTGGCAGATGTCACAACTGGAATTGATAAACCAAACAATTTACACAAGTCGTTACGAATGGGACGCACAACAATCAATTCAGACTCCCTGAAAAGAATTTACATTTTATTGTTAGAATTATTTACTTTAAACAAATTAACAACTCGTTAAACACGGCTTCCCAATTAATTATCCGGGTTAAATTAGATCTGTGTTAAGCCAACTGTTCCATTAATTAATTTTGCACACATATATATACATGCATTTATTAAAACTGTAATATTACAAGATTGTCCAGGCTTATACAGAGGATGTTCAGAAAATAAATTTAAATTTCAATCAAGAGACGAAGCAGTATCAATGAGTCACTGTCATTATTCTAACAGTTTTCTTAAATAATTTGAGTAATGCATATAAAGTCACAAGTGCCAATGATGGTGAAATTCCTGATTAATGCTCCATGTGGTGTATCCTAAACTAGGTGCCCACAGACATCTACACTAATAACAGCAAAGACCGAATGCAAAGCGCAATAACTGAACATTCACTGGATCCCTTCTCGGTAAAAAAAAGTGCTAGAGCACACCTAAGATACTTAAAAAGTTTCTCAAAGTATCCATTTATGCTTGTGATTTCAACCACAGGCGTTAACGCCCCCCCTTCCCGATGAATATCACCTCGTCAATTCATAAAAACACTGGCGTCATTGCAAGGAAACGGTTTTCTGGTCAATAAACTTCATTTAACCCCCCACCCCAAGGTTCAATTCGAATACGACAACCTTTTCGAACGGAAATTAGGCATACTATGCAAACTTGGAACTAATGAAAAAGTGACTCTGTTACCAACTTTTGTTATTGTTACTGTTTTAATCAACTTTAAGATTGTCTAGAGTAGGATAAAAGAAAAAGCATAAAATTAAAATGTAAAAGGCCTAAGCCGTAAACCATGACGTAGTTGAAGCAGTAAATGAGGAATTACATTCTTTTGTTCTCTATATCAAGCGACCTGATTATCGTTTCGTGTCCAAATATGGACGAAATTTGAAAACGAACTAGTCGGGCGTTTTGAATGGTTGAATTAAAATTGGATTCAACAATAATAATAAGTATTATTTGTGCATTTCAAAATACAAGAATTTCCCCAATGACTGTATATTAAATTACCAGCTTTTAAGACTGTATATATTAAAGATTGGAATTCTATTGGGATTTTGACAAAACCTATCAGCGGAATCATATTTTCACTTCTTTGCCGTAGTTTAATGGAATGATATCTTCTTGCTGTTTCTTTACCAATATTTTTACATACACCAAGTTGCTAATTTTGTTTTCAAACCTTCCTCCTCCTTTCTCAACCGGTATGACGGTGTTGGTCTCAATATGATTATTATGTTAAAGTATTGGAGAAAATAATCTATAATGTTATCATCATGTTATAGAACAAACTTTTTAAACTAATATTACTAGTTAATTAACAACTATATTGGCAAATGACAACTCACCATATTGTTTCAATTAACAAATTTACTGCAGAATTCATGGACTTTTCATCAATCATTTCATAAATCGTCAAACATTCATAAAGTTTGGTTGCTGCACTTTTTCGAATCTAACCATCAACACAATAACAATAAGATGATAGCATTTTGCTTTGCACCAAAAAATAAATAAAAGCATTAACACCACAAACAATCTACTCCAAAATATAATAGAACTATTTATTTATTTGTACTTCTTCGAATGGTTTACGGAAAACATCCTTCATCAGCGTGGACATTTTAGCGAGGTCGAATGTGGGCTCACATTTGCTGTCGGATTCAAACCCCCATTCCTGTCCAGGTCCAAATCGAACGCTGTACCTGTAGACCACTATTGACTTAAACTTGCATAACAAAAGTAACATTTTTCACTGTAAATCATATTTTTGTCATTGCTTATAAAGTCTCAATTTCCAATGATGGTGATATTCCTGACTGTTAGTCCTTCATGTGGTGCAATCTGAACTAGGTGCCCGCAGACATGTAGAATAATCATAGCAGAGACCAAGTATACAGCGGTCTAACTTAGCTTCCACTTCAGCGGGGGGGTGTAAGCATACACCTATGGTACTTAAATTGTTATAATGTAAATTAATATTAACACAAACTATATACGATTATTAGAATACTTTACCACTTTGCAGCAGGTGTGTAACTGGTTTATTTTAACTGGTCTGAAAGGTGCAATTTTTAACTGCATCGTATAAAATCACATTTACCAATCAAGTACGTACTCTTATTTAGTTAACAAAAGTGACCACTAATAAAATTCGACCAATGGCATTTTATTCTAATGAATATTGATTGTGTAATGACGATGTACAATGTAAAAATAATAATAACCAATAACCTTCTTCGGTAATCGCAATAACACTAACAGCATTGCACACACACACAACTACACACAACTACACACTTACCACAGGAAATCGATGACCTAACGAAATCATGAAAAGTGACAACGAGCGACTTCGAACAGATCCTTCAAATTGTAACATGCCGCCGAATCTAGAAAATTGGAAATCGAAAGGTTGTTTTACAAAAGCCGACTATTGATAAATAATAATCATTGCCCGGATGGTCTAGCGCTACAGAGCTCGATTTGGACCTGGGTAAATATGGGGTCCCACGTTCGGCTTCACTAAAGTGTCCACTGCCGAAAGATGCGCGTTTCCGGTCAAAACATTCAAAAATAAATAAACAATGAAAATAAAAAAGGTTACACAAATAAAAACTAACACATTGATTGCAGCTTTGATACGATGTACATCGCGAGACAATTTTACTTCGTTCCACGTCAACTGAATCAGATCCAACAAAATAGAGCTAGAAGTTGGAAAAAATAGGTGAAACAAGGTAGTCCACAATAAAAAGTCAATAAAATTAGATTCTTATGGAAAATTATAAACACTTTTAGCATAAAAAGCAAATATGCGAAGCCGGATGTTCAAAACCTAGAAATAGATATAAATGAAAAGTTCTAGGAATTGGTGTTTACGTACATAAAACAGAAATAAAGCATTAACATAGCACATTGCTGTAAATGAAAAGGACCAATTCAATAATTCTAACTAGGCGAAGGAGCAGGTGTTGCAAGACTCAAGCACTCCCTTCATCTCTTTAATAATTTGTATCTCTTTTAAATCGCCTATAGTATCGTTATTTTCTGCATGTGTAAGTGCGTTTCATTTAAATTATACTTTATTTGTTGTACATAACTCTTTTCTTATTTATCTACATATATATATATATATACAGTATATATACAGTATATATACGGTACATATTTCAGTGTTTAGAAAGTTACTTCTACTGACGTAACCAAGTTAATAACTGTAATAATAGTAATAATAATATCAATATTAAAAATAACTATTATTATTCACATAATTTACAAAAAAACATGTTTCAGTGGATATTTGAGTAAAGCTAGATAAGGCCCTACATTTAGTGGCAGTGGTGGCACTCAGAACCACCCATACTCAAGTTCGAGTCCAGTACTCTACCAATAGACCACCTCCACATATTATTATTATTAATAATAATAATAATAATAATAATAATAATAATACAATAGTAACACGTGGTTTAACAAGAAAGATCTAATCAAAACAATTGATAAATTCAATTACAATTTAATTAAACATTTAAGTCATACTTTTTATCTTCCATTTTTTCACTAATTACCGGATCTGTCAACAAAAAATCCAAAAATTTGAGCATGGGCAGAAAAATACTAAAAATTACACAAATATCGACGTTAGCTTGCACAGGAAAAACAAAATTAATTATCACAATATACAAAGTAATATATTTAAACTAGAAAACTATATCGCATTAATTTATATGTAATCAACAAAATTAAGAACAATGCATTACAGAAATAATATCCTAATAATATAGAATTAAAAGAATTGGAATGTTAATAATCTTGAGAATTTAAGTAATGTTTATGGTCTCAATTTCCAATAGTGGTGATATCGCGGACGGTTCCTCCTTCACGTGGTGCATCCTGAACTTGGTGCCCACAGACATCTACACAAAGCACTATAACTAAACTTTAACTGGACTCCTTCTCAGTAAAAGAGTGATAGAACACACCTAATATATTCAAAAGGTGTCTCAATGTATCCATTTACCACATTGTGAATCGGTCAAAACCGGTGACAGCCCCCAATTCCCCCAAAAATATAGCTTCGTTAATTCCTGTAAACACTGGCAAGAAAGTGATCATCTAACCAAGAAACTTCATTTGTTCCCCTAAGTTCAATTCGCATCCAACAATCTCTTCGTATAGGAATTCGGGATGCTATGCAAACTTGGAACTAATAAAAATGTAGCTCTGTCATCAACATTTGTTGTTGTTGTTGTTAAACGAATAGCAATTACTGAATTTTTACTAATGGTATGTTATCAAATGTCACGTTTATTCTTTCAATAGTTGCTATTTTGAATAAAAACGAAACTGTTATATTGCAACTAAAAAGTAGTGCAACACAATGTTAATTACTTATTTCCACATTTCTACGATTAAAATGTGATTGTCAAAACTCATTAAAAGTCAACATCGATCCACAATTATTACGTGGCCCATCAAACCATGTCCCTATCTTAACGTAAACGTATACAGTAGTACAATGCTTGCCAAATACAATTCCCATTGTTTTAAAATTGTATACAAATAAATAACAATAATAATAATAATAATAATAATAATAATAATAATGGTAATTTTGAAGCTGATATTAAAATTTTCAAATTCACTGAATGCGTAGTTAAGCTAACCAAAATCACCGCACAGCTGTGTAATCCTTGTTTTGGAATCATCAGCATTGTATACATTTCAAGTCTCATACAGACTTCAATCCACGCTCTTTTTGGTTTGAAACCAAAACCTCATCCACTGAGCTACAGGTACTTTAAATAAACCTTGTAAATGTATTATTTATAGTAAATCTAGTTAATGCTAAATGCCCTACGTTATTATCGCTAACAAGCAAGTGAGTGATCCCTAAGACGTTTATCATATAAGTCATAGTGTACTGTAAATGACACCGCTCAAGCATATGTATAATGGAGTAGTATTTGAGGATAATATTACAATTGGCAGATGCACTAGATAATTTTTTTTAAATTACCGATCATCTTGAGCATATTTTTCAAAAATTTGCACAACAATCGACATAAAGTCAATAACGAACGCGTGATCACTTTCATGTTTTAACAAATAATCGCCAAGTGCTTCTGTGCTAGTTCGTATCTAAAAGGAAAAAAAATACATGATGAATGTAACAAATGAACAATGTTACACTGAGTGCAATAGAATGGGAATAAAATAGACTCACCGTGGACTCGGTCAAACCGCCAATACTAACGACCAGACCAAGGATAATGCGATAACGATATTGTGGAAAATCCAACAATTGGATAAATCGAGGAATTAGTAAATTGGCCGAATTCCAAAATACGTCATCACACATTAATCTGCAAGAAATAGAAATAAAAAATTTCAAACAAAAACACTAGTTATCCAGTACTTTTAGAGTATTATTAAAAACAGTGTTTATTAATAAACAAAAAATCGTTTTTACAATAATTGCTTTTATATATATATATATACGTAAGTTAGAAGTAGATTTATCGGAGACATTTCATAAGTACCGATACAGCACTAATATGATCCATACTACATTTTTCTATTCCAAATACTATGATAGTAATGCAAAAATTTACCTAAACAAATTCGCTTAGAACGCTTGAATGCATTATACTACCACTAGTTTTCATAATAGGATTGCAAGTCTAAACAGCTCCCTTTCTACAATTGTATCCGTAGTAGGATTGGCATCCACACGTCTACAGAGTCGTAGACTAACAGTCTGATGTCTTGACCACTTTGATACAGCTGACTACATGTAGTCCAAAGCAAGATAGAACACGTTGGCCTAAGCTAAATTGTAGACCTCTCGATTGAGAAGACAACGTATCATTCATTAAACTACTTTCAACTTTTGTATTACAGGCAAAAGTAAGTTATTATAGTTTGAAATATTTTTGATATTACAAACCAATTAAAGCCATATTCTTCAATGCTCCAAATAAATTATATGACTCAATTTATTTTGTTTTAATTAAATGTTTTACAAAAAAAGGATTTGGTAAGCGGACATTAAAAAAAAAACAATATCCAGTATAGTTACGAATCTAACGCTACACGACAGCTTTACTAACTCCTTTCACCTCGTAAGCCAAGTAAAATAAAAGTATATATGAGCTTCTATCTACTCACAAATACGTTAAATTTAAATTTACTTATTTATTATTTGATTTGTGATGTAGTCACTTCTTCGTTATCTCTAAACTCGTAGAACATATCAAGCAATTGATTCTCATATGCGCGATCTATGAAAATAATGAAGTTCTGTGGTTGATAGAATCATCGATGCCATTATTGCCAAAGTCAACCGATTTTTTTTTCAAAATAGCCGTTACCCAATAATATAATGATAATAATAATAAAAGTTGGTAACAAAGCCACCTCATTGTTGGTTCCAAGTTCTTATAGCATCTCAAATAATTCCTCTCCACTGTTCACGGTGTTTGGAGGCGTACACAGATATGTCAGTCCAACGACTTTGTCATTGTTTCCAAGATAAAGTCCCGACCAAAATAAAATGAAGATCGTCCCGAACAGCGTCCATCCAAGTACGTTTCTGACCACCTTTCCTTTTCTCCCAATCGGCATTTGGACAAGCCAAAGTTACGGAACGTAAGACTGCAATCGACGTTGGCACGATACCAAAGAAAGAAGTTCGTGAAATTGGAAGTCATCTCAAATTTGGCGGTTACTGATTTTTTGGTCCAATCCCAAAATGCAAAATGGATGTTGTGCCAAATATATGAGACATCTTGCCTCAAATTTGTTGAGCTTACCCAATGGATACATATGATATATACACACACCTTATGATACATCTTGCCTACCCTAGATGCATAGCAGCATTCATCAGCGAAACCAAAAGTCAAGTTATACCGCTGTGTATTCGGTCTCTAATCTGGGTTCGGCATGCATGAAGACATGAAATTGAGAAAATTGCCACTATTGGAAATGGAAGCATCATGAACATTGCTAAAATCCTCAACATCAATAGCACTAAATGAGCGTTGGTAGTTGGAATTCAATTAAAAATTAGATGCACTAATGTTCTAATTAGAACCATATTCATAATAAAAAATCAAACATTAAATTACATGTTTTTAATTACTTTGGAAATATCTGCATAAGATTCGATTCACAAGGAATATGAGGCACAGGAGGTCTATAAGAAAAACAAATTCAAATTCATAATTCAATGTAAATAATTGGTTATTACAAAAATGTACACTTTTCACAATCATTTTTCAATTTTAATTATAAGCATTCGGTAAAATTTTGTACCAATCATACATTAAATTTAAAAGATTTAATTAGCAAATTATTATTTTTCTAATCAACCAAGTTTAAGCTTATTTAAAGTTAACCTACTTCTCCTCCATTCATAAAATTACAGTGTTATATAAAATCCATCGATTGTAATCATTTCCAACAGCATACAGACTTACTCGTGATACAGCAAACCCATAAATACTTGGCCAGCAACAAGACGCGTACGGTCAATTTTTTCCATTGCTTGTTGCGCAATGTTTGTCATCAGTTCTTCGATGCTTAAAAACATTAAAATAAAGAAGACGATCATCACAAATTAACTCGTGTATTATTCGATACAACAAATTCCTGTCAACTATATACCATGTCTGCTTCTCCTATTGGCGTCACGAAAAAGCACCCTATTGTAAACAATTTAATACACATATCTACGATTGCCAATTTTGAGATACTTCACTGCTTTTCTCAGTAAAATAATTTATATTTTCATTAATATGTCTATCAAATAGTACTGCGTAAGTTTTCCCTATTTATGCTGTCCTTTGTGTGTTCTTCAAAATTTTTTGTCGGTAAATTTTTGTCTTTTGCTTGTAATAAGCCTTCTTAGCAATTGTGAAGTTTATATTTTGGTAACAGTTTTATTCATCATACGCCTACACACTGTCTACCTCGTCCTTTGGCGGATAATTGCATTCTGGATAGTTAAAAGATATTGTAACGTATACGTTCGGAAGATGTAACCATTGGGTCAAAAAAGACAAACAAAACAAAAAATTAAAGAAGCTTGTTAATCTTTGTCAGCAGTAATTCCGTCACAAAAATGTCGTTTATTAGTCATAAAACTTTTTCAATTTATTGGCGTTTGTTGCACATATGTGTTATCTTTAAAATGCGAACGATCCTGGGGGGTTATGTAATACTTATAAAGTCTCAATTTCGATTAATTGTGATATCCCCAACCGACAACTTCACGTAACTACGTCACCAACCACAATAAAATAAATGAATGGATCTATACAGCTACATAACATAATGTAAGTTGGTGGCAGAGCCACCTCTTCCTTAATTCCAAGTTTGAATAGCTTCCCGAAGTCCTATACGAAAAGGTTGTCGAATGCGAACTGAACTTGGAGGGATAAATAAAGTTTCCTAGCTATAAGACCGCTTCCTTGTGACGACGCCAGTGTTCACAGGAATTGACAAAGTGACCTTCTTTAGGGTTGGCGCCGGTTGACGGATTCACAGGTCTAACCGGCCACATATGGTAAATAGTTTCCTTGATGTACCTTTTAAGCATTTTGGGCATACACTAACATCCATTCACAGTAGAAACCCGATTATACCGATTATACCGCTGTGCACTCGATCTATACAGCTACATCCAAACAGGTTGGTCTAGCGGTACAGCGCTCGAATTTGGACCTCGGTGGATATGGGTTCAAATCCCACCACCGGTACTAAAATGCGGGCCCACGTTCGGCTTCGCTCAAATGTCCACTGCTGAAAGATGTTTCTAGTAAAACATTCAAAGTAGCAACCACAAAATAAAATTAAAAATAAAATGATTGCCTTTCTGATTAAAAATTAAATACTACTAATCAAACACAACTACATTTAAAAACAAATTTTTATAAAATCAACTTACAAGTCAGGTACAATCAAATGTTTAAAATGAGTAGTGACTAAAAACTGCACAAAAGTTTGTAAGCATTCCATTCCCGTTTCTCGAATACTAAACAGAAAAAATATACAAGTTCTAGGTCAATTCAATATACACAACCAAAACAGACTTTCAAGTAAAGCAACACGCTTTTCATTATTTCTTAGTTGTTTCGCTTTTATTGCCTTAATAAACTACACAAAGCATCATTTCAGCAAGTGAACGTTTAACAAAACTAAATAAGAGAGTCAAACCCACATCACCTAGATTACCATCATCATTGCGGATAAACACCCAACACCGGTTATTATCACCCAGAGTAGTCCAAATACCAAAACGTCTGCAAAAAAATCAACTTTTGCAATGCGCATTTAATGAACGACACTTTATTTGGATGATGGAGGCTTAGCATAAATAAAAGGACTGAGTTTACGTGCTACAACGTAAGGCAAGGCCAATCCAGTTAATCGTCTTCCTCTTATTGTGTTAGAGGTACATGGCCAATAAATGTTAAGTGTCTTACAAATATCTGGGAATGGTCGAAATATTTTATTAGTTATTAAGTGGTTGCATTTAATAGAGAACAGCAAACGAAACCATGTATGGATGTTAAACAGCTTTGCTCAAAATGGACAAGCTTTTGAATATCCACTTGGGTGAGAGTCCAAGTTTTGCTAGCATAAAGTAGAATGGAACACACTAAACTTATATATATATATTCCAATCTTGGTTTTAATAAAAATATTACTTTTGTTCCATCAAGGTTTACTTAAACGCCCAAAGGCTGTAACAGAGAAGTGAATACAACGCCAAATCTCTAAAAAGCTGGATTCCTTCTTATCTATGACCAAGTCTAGGTACGTAAATTCATCAAAAACAGGGAGTGGCCTACTATTAACAGTGATTGGATTTCTGAAGGGGACGTTCGCTAAAACCAGTTTTTTAGTATTAAGATATAAATCGTATTTCTCCGAGGCTTTTTGAGTAAGTTCAACCGCATTTTGCAAATATTCTTCGGTTTCGGCCATAAGAACCGCATCGTTCGCATATTGAATATCCGCTATTTTGCGACTATCATGAGTTATACAGCCCTCAAATGACCGGGACACTTCACCATAGATGTCATCAACTACAAAATTGAAGACTGTGGGTGCTAAAAAACATCCTTGACGGAATCTTAAGTTTATATAGATTGCATCAGTTAAATAATCTCCATTTTGTATTACTGCGTTTGACGATGTGTATAACGATTTAATAATGTTGACAATTTTGGCAGGAATTCCTTTGGCATTGACAAGATTCATCATCCTAGATAAGCGTCAGGCGCTTTAGTCACTTCTGTCACGTCGGCATATCATTATTATTATTATTATATTGTAAAAATTAATACTGACGTTTCAGTCCAAATTTTATTTATTTATTTGAAAACCCTTGTGCTCTGAAGAGCATGAGGAAACGTAATTGTTCCACATAATTGTACATTATTTTTTGAACTTTGAAGATCATGCATATCAAATATTTTTTTTAATATTCGGATTTTGTCAAACACCGTCATCGGAATCATGCTGCTTTCACTTCTTTACCGTGGTTTAATGAAATAGAGCCATTTTTTGTTAGCAATATACCTGATGGATAGACGAATGATAGAAGTGTTACACGTTGATTACGAGCATACCTTCATGACATCCGGATGGATGTAATGGTGTGATATGCAAGGGATGCTAATGATCCTGCCGTCTACCAGCCCAGAAACTTTGTTATTTTTCTACATTTGTTTGGCTTATCAAGCCATCGAAGTCGATCGTTTATATGCCGTATAAATATGGAAAATACTGAAGAGGTGACCACATCACCAAATTGCCAGTCTTGAGCTCAAATCCTCCTTTTTTCAACCAGACATGAAACCGGCCACAGTGAAGTTAAAAAAATACACTTTAAAATTTTTTAAATAGCTGTACATCTTATAAACCTTGTTATTAAAAATATAGGATACAAACACATTTATATTCCTGCTATCCATACTAAAAATATCTAGAAATTGTATATTAATCACAGTTTTCAATCATCGCTTACAATGGTTAAAGTTATCGTTAATTTTATAAATAATAATAAAATATCGATAATTACTTGTAATCAGGACCTATAAATGAAGTGTTTTGTGCAAAGTAAAGGCACCACAGCACTAGTTAGCCTAATATAGCCTTTTCTATACAAAAAACTAACACTATTAGAATGTCCAAGCTTAAACAAGAGTCATTGCTTCAATTCAAACAATAGAACTTTCCAATCTAAAGAATAATGTTCTTACCAATAGATGTCTATTTATTGGTGGCACTTAAAATTTTGTGAAATACTTGGTGCTGTTTTTAAAAAGAAAACAACTCTAGCTTAAGTGCAAAACATGCGTAAAATATTTCATTTTCTATTAACTATTTAAAAATTATGCAAATGTTTTATCTTTCTACTTGGGCAAATGTCTTTCATAAACGAGAAAATAAACAGAATAAACAGAAAAAAAAACAATTGAAAACAGCACTATGGAAATGGTAATTAAACAGTTACAAACAATACTCCGCTAGATATAAAAACAGATTAAGAACTATGGGTTATATTAAAAACTGAACTTTCATATAATAATATAATAGTTGGTGTGAATTTCCATTATTTAAGAAAGAACAATATAATTGTTTAACATCACCATAGATATAAAATGACAGAATCCCATGTACTTACATAAAATAATAATATTTTTTATTTACATAATTGTTATTAAAAATAAATTTTTAATAAATTTTCTATCAAAGTTTACATTACTAATAAATGAAGTAAAATTCAAAATTGTTAAGCTACCAAAATAAATTATTTCTAAATTTTTGTTTTATAAAGATTCTATAAAACAGACATAATTCAACTATTTTATTTATGCGTGTTTCAAATACACGCTATAAGTATCCATACTGATAAAACTTTAAAAATTACAATAATACGTCGTTCTTTGAAACGGAATAACTAAGTGTTATGATCTCTACATAGACCTCTATGACCTGTATGTAGACATTCCACACCGCTCCCACTAAGCCACAATACCTAATTAAAAATGAGATGATGATTTATATACTGCTCATTTTCCAACAATGATGACATTCGTAACCGTCAGTTCTACGTGATGTATCCTGGACTAAGTGCACCCTATGGAACTAGACTGACACAGTAAAGACCAAATGCACAGTGATATAAATGGACGTTCGTTTCGGCAAATGGATGCAAGCATACATACTGGGTACTTAAAAACTATCTTACGATCTACATAAACCACATGTAGCCGTTGACCTTAGAAAAACAATATTGACAAAAGAATCAATCAACCTTGTAAATCCCTGAATAGGTGAATACATCACCAACCACAAAAAATAATTTAGTAAGTTCTTTTAAATCATTAATTCATTAAACGTATAAGCACATCTAATTCCACTAATAAAGTTCATTAAAATATGTGCTTTAATGTAAAATAAAACAGTGAATTCGATTATAAGTGTTTATTAAGGAAATAATATCAAGAGCAAAAGACCAATTAACCAAGTAAACATCCAATGAACACATGACACACGACACTAGCAAACAGCGTAATATTTTAAAACTACAAGCACTTACTGCGATCCAACATCACCCCGCGAATCGACAGTGTAATCGGAAAGCGAAGACATAAAAACCGGATAAATTGATTCCAGCAATTGATCGTTCATTGCCGAGTGAGTTGGGCCCATGTTAACAGGAATTCTAGATTATATAAATAATAAATTAAAATACTAATGATCCTCAGGTTGAGTCGGGATGCTAATAAACCCAATGTTTTACATAATGCTTATAGAGTATCATTTTCCAATTATGGTGATATCCCTAACTGTTACCTCCATGCGTCACATCCTGGACTAGGTACACCCAAGTACCGAGACTAGCTACAGGAACCGAGTTCATTAATGTATAACTGGACTTACACCAAGGTGAATGCGTGCAAGCATATGCCCAAAGTAATTAAAAGGCATTTTAGGGCATATATATATATACCATATGTAGTCGTTGGGCTAAAGAATATAACCAACGAAAAATTAAATAATCTCGTTCATCTTAGCAGACAATAGCGCCATCACAAAGACGCTATCTACCATCCAAAAAACTTTATTATTCAAATACGTTTGTTAAGTCGTTCGTTTAATATGCTATACAAATATAGAAATAATAAAGAGGTCACAACGTCATCTACCACAATGAATAAATGAAATAAATTGACCAAAACACCCTTTTCAAAGTGCTACAAAAACCTAGCAATTGGGTCGATCGAACTTCGTACTTTGAAAGTGCCTTGAGACCACATACACGGGCGTTGATCCAATTTTTAAACTTTGAACTAATGCGACAAATATCGCATATCAAACGAACCAATTCAACGACGTGTTCTCGGTACAATTCGACGGGTGATGCACCAATAATTTGCAAGTAACCGGACAATGTAGTCTCCGAATTGCTATTCAATTGAGTTACAAACTTCTGATAAATGGCTTCTATTAACAATAAATATATTAGGCATAAAATATATAGATAAAATAATATAAAAACGTTATTATTCACAAAACACACTTTTCAGTGCAAGTACACAACCATAATTTAGGTACCCAAGTAATATTGAAGTTATTTTTTTCAAATGCATCAAACTATTTGGGTTTACTATTGTAGAAAAATGCTTTCGATATATAAATCACAATTTCAACATCATCAATAACAAATTTACAAGTGGATCCTTGGATAAAATGTCCTCAACTCTAGATAATTGTTTGGCGTCTTCTGGAAAAAGTCGAAAATAACGCAAAGGTCAATCGCTAAATTTAAACAATTAAAATCGTTCCAATCATAGTTTACTGTTACAATAGGAAGTTATCTTCTAATCATGCCGAAACTCAACTTTTAAATTTTACATTTTACAATATCGAAATACTGTCCAAAACGTTCACACAATGAAATTTCAATAATAATATATCTTGAATGGGGTTCAATGATCCTGAAGTCTCAATTTCCATTGATGATGATATTCGCGTCTGTTCCTCCTACATGTGGTGCATCCTGGACTAGGTGCCAACAGGCATCTAGACTAATAACAACAGGGACCGAGTGCACAGCGGTATAACCAAGCTTCCGCTACAGCGGGTGGGTGCGAGCATACACCTAAGGTATTTAAAAGGTATCTTAAGGTATACGTATACTCAATGTAGTCGTTCGACTAAGGAAGATACCACTAACAAATAATCAGGCTGCCTCGTTAATATTTGCGAATCGTGGCGACGTCACAAGGATGCTGCCTACCAGTCAATAAACTTTGCTATTCGTCAGTATTTGTTACGCTTATCAAGTCATCGATATCGATCGTTTTCTATGCCGTACAAATATGAGAAATAATGAAGAAGTGATCACATCACCAAACCAAAATGAAAAAAAAAATGAAACGTACCTTGAAATTCTAATTGCAAATCTCCATCGATTGAGTAGAGATAAGTAGATAAAAATGCAGAATAAGCATTAACTGAACCTTTCTAAACATTAAAAAACAATAAAATTGATTTCTTAAAACACAATAAAAACTGCACAAAAACATACAAATACTTATATATTGAAAAGAAAACACATACTTGTACATCCACTGTTTTGTGATTAACGCAATCATCCAAAAAATTAAGCCAAATTTCTATTAATTTAAAAAATATTTTCCTATGTTAAGATTACTCAAACGCTATAATGCATTAAGACGAATAATATGCACATATTAAAAAACTAAATAAACAGTAGGTAATTTTTAAATTATATAATGTACAATTTTGTATCATAATTGAAATACGAATCAGTGCCCCCATTCTACTATTTTGTGTGAATGCGTAAAAATACAAATATTATACAAATCAAAAATGCAATCCTAGTAAACCATTACACGGTCACGATTTTGAGGGCTTGTATACTTTGTTGAATCTGAATTAATCATGTCAGCAAAGTAGAAGGATAAAAGTCAAATAGCATTTAAATTATCAACTATCCTGTAGTCAAGTCCCTTAGCCAAAAACCTTATTTGAAAAAATGAACGCTTTCCTTGATTAAGAAAACACTTTGGCAGTAACATGTTCACATATAACATGTTCAGCTATAGTATTTATTATTATTACTATTATTTATTTATTTATTTATTTAAATGCTCTTTCGCTCCAGAAATTGGTGCATGGAAATAAACATTCAATTTTTGGTATTCACAAACCTACATATCAAAAATTGGTATTTTATCTCACTTTGTCATCAGAATTCATTCTTTTCATTCATTTCTTTACCGTATATTTATTGAATGAGATGACCTATTGTTGTTCGTTTAACAATACAACTTCGCCGAAATTGGCGATGAGTCCATTTGACAATAGATGAGAATTAAAGCGCAAAATTAGCAGCTTCACTTTTTAAAAATATTGCCATTACTACAGCATTGCTACCCTAATAAATGTGACAATCTACTGTAATCATAATGACAAACAAGCAATTAACTAATCATTAGCATGACAACAATCATTGGAGCTGCCGTATAATATGATAATTGTTAGTACATCGAAATAACGGCTATGTACATTATTAAAATTGGGTATTTCGATTAGAAAAAATCAATAAACTCGTACAGATAAAAAAAGCAATAAAAATTTCATTACTAAAAATATGCGAGAAAAAAAATCATTAAAATCAATTTTAATCAATAACTATAATTCTACCGACAGCAAAAAGTCAATAAAAATTTATATGCATAATTTACGTAAATTTGATAAATTTACCCAAAACAGTATCGCCATAATAAGGCAGTTTGACCAAAGAAATCGTCTCTATTAAGCGACATACCGCTTTACGCATCAATTCACCACTAAAGCCACGAAACTTGTTATTCTTTAAAAGCTAAAAATCAATAAAATTAATAGTCATACGGTCTGGAAAAAATAATAAAAATAAGCGTAAAATCGTTTAAATCAAAATTAGGTACTTATAGGCGTCTAGACTAATAACAGCAGGGACCACGTGCACATCAGTACACCTGGGCTTTCACTGGATTCCAGTTTAGTGAATGGATACTAGCATACACCCAGTTTAAAAGGTATCTCAGGGTATCCATTTACCATATGTAGTCACTTACGCTTGTGAATCCGTCAACCGGCGTCAACCCTCGTCAATTCCTGTAATCACTGGCGTCATCGCAAGGAAACAGTCTTCTAGCCAAGAAACTTCATTTATCCCTCCAAATTCAATTTGTATTCAACAACCTTTTCATATAGGAATTCGAGAAGCTATTCAAACTTGGAATTAATAAGGAGGTAGCTGCCACCAATGTATGTTACGTTATATCCAAATTATATATAAATACGTTAAATTTTTAAATAATTTATTATTGCAATCAGCTAAAATACTTCCGTAAAAACATAATACTATTTAATAAAACATACTTATAAAATCTTACTTACTATAGGGACTATTTCCTTTATTCCTGCAATGTGATCAGCATCAACTTTGTAACTGTAAATATAAAAATGCGTTGTATTACTTATAAGTAGTTTAAGTACATAACTATATAAATATAAACTAATTAAATGTCATACATGACGATTTCACATCTAATAGATCAGAATGAAAAATTCTCCTCTATCCAGAAAATCCAACAATTTTTTAACAAAACAAAACACATGGACATCTTCACAGTTATCTCATGACACCATCTACAACCCTTTAGGAAACGAATGCAACTAACATGGTTAAACTACTTTTAAAACTGCATAGTTTGAAAAAATTCATGTCGGCAAACATTTCTATAATTATAGTAAATTCAGGTCGAAAAATATTTTATAATAATAATTTTAAAAATAATTACAATTTTTTATTTCGGTGTTGATTAATTATTTCATTCATTCATTTATTTTGGTTGGTGACGTGGTTACCTCTTCATTATTTTCCACATTTATACGACATATAAACGATTGACCTCGATGACTTGATAAGTGTAACAAACGTAGAAAAATAAGGAAGTATCTTGACTGATAGACGGCATCCTTGTGACGTCGTTACTGTTCGCAAAGATTGATGAGGCCGCCTGATTTTTTGTCAGGTTTATCTCCCTTAGCCCGAAGACTAAGGTATGGTATACATATACCTTAAGATACCTTTTAGGTATAATGGATTTATGCTTGCACCCACCCGCCGTAGAGGAAGCCCAGTTACACCGCTGTGCACTCAAACCCTGATGTTATTAGTCTAGATGCCTGTTGTCACCTAGTACAAGATGCACCACGAGGAAGAGTCAGGAATATCATCATCATTGGAAAATGAGACTTTATGGTCACAGCTCAAATCCTCACGATCATTAGCATCCCAGATTTCATCAACTTAATATTAAGATAATAACAATGTTAATGATGTGTATAATAAATAAGGAATATTCATTACATTTCATTTTTGTTGGTGATCTCGTCACCTTTTCATTATTTTTATATTTTAACAGCATATTAAACAATTAACTCCAATCGTTTGATAAGTGTAACAAACGTAGGTGAGCAACAAAGTTTCTTGGATGGTAAACAGTATCCTTGCGCTACTGTTCACAAAGATGTACAAAGCCACCTGAGTTTTGTCAGTATTGTCTCCCTTAGCAGAACAGCTGCAAGGTATGCACCTTCAGATACTTTTCAAATATTCTGAGTGTTTACTTGCACCCATCCACTGAAGCGGAAACCCAGTTACACTACTGTGCATTCGCTCCCTTTTGTTTTAGTCTAAATTCTTGAGTGCACTTAATTGAGATGACAGCCAGAAATATTACCATCATTAGAAATTAAGACATTATTTAAATTCTCAGTGATTTAGAAAATAACGTTTTTACTGTCTGTAGATTTAAAATTAAATGTAGAATTATATATGAAGTATAGTAAAAAAATATATATCATTTGTCATTATTATTATTATTATTATTATTACATTAAGTTTTATACCTCACTAAAGATACATTCAATACAAAATATTAATTTTAAAAGTCACCGGGAAATTATAATTAAATTAAACATTATACTCTCCTAAAAGTCATTCAAAAATTACCTAAGCGATTGTACTAACGGATACAATGGTAAAACACCTGTTTTTAAAAAGCTTTCAGTAAGTACAATAATTTTTTGTAAATACACTGGCATTTAATAAATCCCTTTTGTTTCTAGAGAAATCAATCTGTTCTTGCAAAAACAGCCGTTTCAAAAATACAGAAAAAAAATAATTCCAGTATTTACATCAAAATAATCCATAATTATAAACTAGCATTGGTTTTTTATATAAATAATTTTCTTTTAGTCGTATTCATGTAAATACATTAAATATTTACATATTTAATACCAATAAATCATTTAAAATAAACAAATAATCAATATATTTATATAGATAGATGAACATCATCTATGAGCCAACCATGTTCCGGAGTGGTGAAGTGGTACAGCGATCAACTCGAATATGGTTAGGCATGAGTTTGACTCCCACCACCGGCCCATTGAATGCGGGTCCATGTTCGGCTTCACTAAAATGTCCACTACAGAAAGATATTTCCTGTAAAACATTTTTTGCATTCATTTTGGTTAGTGATATAGTCATCTCTTCATTATTTCTATATTTGTACGGCATATTAAACGATTGAATTCAATAACTTGATAAGCGTAACAAAACGTAGAAAAATGACAAAGTTTCTTGGATAATAGACGGCATCCTTAAAGAAGTATTTATTACAAATAATATTAGCAGAGCAGACAATGGCGTCGCGAATCACTTCCTCTTTGTTTGATCTCTGAAAATAGTGTTTCTGTGTATTTAGTCACTGGAAATTATCCTGTTGGCCACGACTTTTAATTTATTTTTGTAATAGTTTCGACCGCAAACATATAGACCAGTTAGACGCGGTCAGCCATCCTATTAAAACAGAGCAGTTTTTAAAACACTTTTCTAGGCCCCTCTCGAACGGAGCATGCAGTGCTGTCCCCAAATAGGGTTGCTTAATGATAATACTCAGAGTGACACCGAGAACCGTTGTCACCTTCTAGTCAACACACTAAGGACATTGACGCTTAACTGCCTAATTGACACAACCTTATTCAAAACTAACCTTTATTACTAAAGACCATTCTATTATCCAGTATCTGTAAATGCGCTAAGTAGGGGTCAATATAAAAATTAGCATTAAGTTGAATTTCAATAATGATAATAGTAATAATTTTTTGTCCGGGTGGTCTAGCGGTACAGCGCTCTATTTGGACCTCGGTGAGCATGAGTTCGAATCCCACTACCGGCACTAAAATGCGGGCCCACATACGGCTTCGCTAAAATGTCCACTGCTAAAAGATGTTTCTCGTAGAACATTCAAAGTAATAAACTTTTTTTTAATTTATGTTA
This sequence comes from Cardicola forsteri, assembly GCA_025895645.1. Lineage (NCBI taxonomy): Eukaryota > Metazoa > Platyhelminthes > Trematoda > Strigeidida > Aporocotylidae > Cardicola > Cardicola forsteri. The sequence goes on from JAKXYG010001451.1 coordinate 71,862, forward strand.
AAACTTCAGTAGAAAAATACAAAAAAGTGAAAATTAGACATTTCTAAAAAATACTGGATAATCTAAAACTGGCCATCAATAATTTAAACCATAGTTTAAAAACAAATTGTGAAGTACCACTCAAAAATACACACTCGTAATACACGTTATACATAACAATATAAAAAAACTATTTTTATCTTACATGCCAAGAGCTAATATTATTTCAGCCACTCCAAATATACATCCTTGTTGAGTGTTCAAAGTAGATGCAGTAGATAATTTTATCAGCTTTCCAAGAACTAAAATTAAAATTAACCATAATTATTTATTTAAAAAAGGAATACGTCCCGTTAAAAAAAATTAAATCAAATCACCGATTCTTTAAACCAAACCTTTTAATCTGGCATCCTCACTAAATTGGAATAATGTAAAACCAAGTGTACCACTCGTTGATTCAGTGCATACGTATTATTCATACATAATTCCAATTCGTTAAATATTAAAAACATTAATCAAAATATGAAGAAAACAAAAATATGCATTTACTTGCCTTCTTTCTGCACATAAGATACATCAAATTGGCACAAACGATTAAGAGCTTTGGAGGCCAAAATTCGCACATCCTCGTCCCAATGACCCAAACGAATGTCGACCAAATGGTCAATCATTGGCTGCACATAATCCGAAAATTTAGCTACAGATTCACTATAATATTTTAATACAAACAACTTAAAAATATATTGGCAGTTAATTTGAGCATTTAAAACAAGTGTTATTAGAAAATCATCTTTGATATTGATCCCAAGACCCAACTCAACCTAAGGACGTTAATGCTCCTGACATTTCACATAGTGAATCAAAGACTTATAAACCGAGCGTATAAAGGTATATATAGATGTTCGATTTAACAGATATGAGCAAGTCAATCAAATCAAATTAAAAGTTAGTAGCAGAGCCACCTTGTGATTAATTTTTTTAACTTGGTATTTAGTGCGGGTGATTAATTTTCCATCCAATTACAGTAAAAAATTACTTATGCAACATACACTATAAACATTTGCAAACAGTTAAGTTAAAACTTTAATATTAAAAAACCACTAACCATAATTCTAAATAACATTGCGAGCGATTGCCAACAGTAAAATAATCGCATATAGTAAGAATTTCTATTCCATGAGGAAATTGTCCCTAAAGACAAAATTAATAAAAAAAAAAATTATCACAAAAACAATTAAAACTTTCCACATTGCGTCTTGCAGTTATACATGACACTGTTTAACCTCAAACAACATGATGACTATCTTCAACGACAGTAAATCTAATCTAATCTTATAATAGCAGATTAATAATTTTTAATTTTAAGTTTAATTGTAATTTATAAAGAGGTGACTCTGCCACTAACGTTTGTTGTTGTTGCTGTTGTCAATTTAAATTATCGACATAATGGATTCTACAAAAAACAAAATTCAAACGCCATAACTTTAAAAAATATCAAAAATCTAACAAAAAAACTCGAACTTTATTAAACTTTCAACAAGAAAAAACCTTGTTTTAAAAATATTAAATAAATGGTTTTTATAAAAATTATTCACACACTTGTCTTCCGACGTTTTCTTGAAAAGCAGCAGCTCCAGCTCGACGTACGTTGACTTCACGATCAAATAAACTGACCAAAATAAGAGAATTAGCTGCTAAAATCGCGTAAGATGCAAAATCACTAGGATGGAAAGCACGAGCAAATGCCCAACAAACATAACAAGCAGCATCACGTACATTTACACCATAGTTATGATCACCAGACCGCTCGTCGTACATCAAAGCTCGTAAAACAATTGGTATAACCTTTTAATAAACAGGTAAAAATATAACACATTATAATAATTTATTAATCAGAAATAATTGAATTCTATAATTCACATAAAGTTCATTTACCTCAGGTAATTTTGCGGGTAACAATAAACTACGGCGACCTAATTCAGCCAAAGCCAAACATGATCCATGCCAAGACGTATATTGTTCATACTTAGTGCATAAACTCAAGATCGCTGTCAAAACATCGTCAACCATAGATCTCGATAAACGTACACATAGACGACCAATACTAAATATTATATATATATATATAACGTTTTCTGTTAATGTTATCTAACAGTATAAGAACAGCTATATATATAGATATATATAGATATATAATGTTTAAAAATTAATGTTTAAAATATAAATGAAATGTTCACCATTATATTTAATTAGACAAAAAAATTGTTACCCTTTGGCAGCGGACCATCTAACAACAGTGTATTGGTTGCTTAAAGAGCTTATTAAATAATCAATAACTGCAGCAACATCATCTAAATTTGACATTTCGGAACTCTCAATCAGATTCTGATCTGTTAAAAGATTCTCGCAATTTTCATCAAAATTTGTACACGTATTCAATGTGCGAGAATCAAGGTTTTCTTTCAAAGAACGAAAACCTCTCTCATATTTCCATAAATTTTTAGATAATGGACAAAAGAGCAAACCAATACGTTGAATTAATTTCGCCTTTAATCGAAGAATAAGTATATCTTTTGAACAATCATCACCAAGCTGCAATACGCACTTAAGAACCTGAACTGCATATGGTTGCAGCTCTAAACGTTGACCCATTTTACAAACTTTTGTCAAAATTCTCAGTAATCCACAAATTTTTAACCGTTCTTGAATTGAAAAACCTGTTGTTAATAAATAAACAAAATGTTTTTAATAAATTAATCAATTTTTGTCCGTATATCCCACAGTGGTTGTTTATTATAAAAAGTCTATCATCTTTTTTCACATCAACTCAATATATATGACAATATTGGCAAACATTATCCGCTCAGTATCAATTTTAAATTAAAAAACTATTTATATTACCATATAAAATTGTCTTTAAAAACGGTAATTTTATATTTTTCATAATAAACCTAGTTAAAAACACAATCTCAAATGTTTTTAATGTCAACTTTAATAACATCAACAAATGCATACTTCCAAAAATATGTTTAATTTCACCAATATAAAGTTTAAATTTTCTATATTATCTTAGTAACTCCATAATTCCGTATGTATTACATATACAAACTCCAAAAAACTAACATGTTAATACTTATTAAAATTGTTTAATATAAATTAATACAACGAACTGAATAATTTTAATCCTTTTGTATAGTTCAAATAACAATAAAAATTTATCAGAAATAATTAATCATAAACTATGTATGCTTAAGAATATTAATAATAAAAATAATTACATTCTGTAATAAAAAGATTATCTAATGTCCATGTTATAACAGACTGCAAATAGCATTTAGCATCTGGCCTTGTAATTAAACGAGCTAGTAAAAACGACGCCGCTTCTTGAGTTCGTTCGTCTAAATTGAGAAACCTTTTGCATTGAACTAAAATGCAATCAATCATTGATAAATCGTCAAAAATATTTAAGCTTTCCAAATTGAAGGGAAGCATCATAAGTATTGAAAACCAAAGTAAAAGAACATAACGTGTCTGCCAATTCTATTTAATTATTATTATATGTATAACGTTACCTCTGAATTATTAATATCTTGTTCAATTAATAAACGCATTGTTAATTCAACATCATCAACACTATGAGGCATTAAACGAATTATTGTTTTATAACCACGTGTTTTAATTATCAAATACAAAATCCTAAAAGTGAAGTGCATCAACTTTGGTTCTTTTAGTGATGATTTAATCACATTTAAACAACAGTTCAATAAATTAGACAAATAAGCATCCATTAAATGAGGTTGTTCCTGATAAAAATTAAAAATTTCTAAAAAAAACAATTAGCACTAATTTTCATACGAATAAATTTATTTTCCAACAACTCTTCATTGCGCAAATCATTAATTTTTGACTTAATATTTGTAATAAGTTCAACTAATTGTTCATAATGTTTAAATTCTGTACAGACAACAGATTCGTAATCTACATTAAATTCCCCTGTTGTGCACATGACCTTGGTTTAAAGTAAGCGCTGCTACAATCGCAACGGTAAATTTATAAATGATTAAAAATAAATAAATTGTTTTTTAAAAATATTTGTACATTAAATATAAATATTTATAAATTTTATTATATTAATTAAAATAATTAAAACAAGCCTTATATTTGGCTATAACTTTTTTCTTTATATCATTGTAACGTGTACAGGCTACACGAGTTAAGTAGGAGCAAAACTCCTCTTTATCATTGGTTTTATTTGTTTATGATATTAGTGATACATGATATTAAATACAAAAATAAATAATTAAATCTAAGATTTAAAAATGTACTAGATTATGTGAATTTGGGTAGTACGTGTTGGTCATAAGCCATTTTAAAGTCTTCTAGTGATAAAGCTACGACTATGTAAAATGTAATTTATTTAAAGAATTGATGGTTTAATAAAAAAATAATGATCCTTTATTTAAATTAAGCCTTATCTTTTTTAATTTTAAATTATATCCTTTAAGGTCATTTTGGGCAAATGTAAAGAAGGAAGAATTAAAACCAGAGTTGAATAACAGGTCTGTCAGAATGTTGTTACCTCGGAGTTGGATATATAAATAAAAACATCTAAATCATTTTTTACTAAGCTGTTTGTAAATCAATAATAATAATAATTTATTTGTCTGTGTTTTAATGTACTAATTTTAAACAAATATGGAAGGCGTATGCTTCTCGTCACACATGTAAAATAAATAATTTCAAAGTTTTTCAAAACCGCCCTAGTTATAATTAATGTAAATAATTTCAGGATAAAAGAAAATTTTTCCTTTTATAAATAAAAAGGTTTAATATGTAATGTAGATTACACTTCAGGTTATATCTTATTTACTATTTTTACGAAATACTTTAATACAAATATAATAAACAGTATATATTCCAAGATAGAAAATAATCACACTGATTTTTTACTTTAAAAAAAGGAAGTTAACGTTTACCAAATAAAAGCGCCACACTTGGTGTTCAATGAAGCTATATTTTAAACAATTTCTTTATTGTTTTTTAATATTTTTACAGTTTATGCATTCTAATAGTTAATTCGCTATCATTATTATTTTAAAGTTTTTTAATATTTTTTTCACTTGTTTTAACTTAATTAATTTCATCATTTTTATACTTTTTATTTTAATTTCCAAATTTTTATAAAATTTTTATACAAGCATTGTTTATTTTTGACGTACAGATCACAAATGATAAAATCTTTAATATGTTAATATGTTATATAAATTTTAAGAAATAATTGTATAATAATAATGTATAATTTTATTTTGAAATTAATTATATGTAGATTTGGTTGTCATAATTGGATCATTAGTGATCAGGGGGTTATATAAAAAGAAAAGAATAAGATCATGTACAATAATTGGATAACAGTATAGGAATATATAGGAATAGTTTTATTTAGATGGGTGACTTGCGACTTTTATATAAACAATGCAAATGTCACTACAATTATTTAACTACAACCTCTTTAGCAACTGCATAGGATACAAGAGAAACGTCACTTTAATTATAAAATATACAATACTATATAATAATTGAAAAAAACTATAATTATATATACAATTATATTGTAAGTAATAAAAATTGTATAAAATATGAATTGGTGCAAAATCGAAAATGGAATAAAATGATTAACATAATTTATAACGCCAACATAACAAATTAACTTAGATTTAATACTCTTATAATTTTTTGCCTTAATTTTTGAAATAGCTGTATAATGAAACAAATTTCTTATTCACCCACAGAATAGTCAAACATTGTCACTTTGTTCATTATGGTTGATGCCATGATCACTTCTTCATTATTTTCTATATTTATACGGCATATAAAACAAATCGAGTTTGATGGCTTGATAAGTGAAACAAACATCGAATAATAACTCGTTTTCTATAATTGTTAACTTCCACTATCTACCTTGATTTTATCTTGATTTCAAATACTTACCCCCTTTACCTCACCATCCATTTCATATCTCCCCTTGAATCTTACTGATATCATCGAAAAATAGAACTGAGGATTAAAAGGAGTTTTACTCCTACTCAACTCGTGTATTAACATGTAACCTGTAACCCTTGGCTCGACGGCTACAAATGATATACCTCAAGAGACCTATTAAGTATCCTAGGTGTATGCTCGCATCCACTCGTTGTGGCGGAAATCCAGTTATACCACTGTGCAATTGGTCTCTGCTGTTATTACTCCAGATGTCTATAGGCACCTAGTAAAGGTTACACCACATAAAGGAGGAACAATCAAAAATATCACCATTATTGGTAATTAAAACTTTATAAGCATTACTCAAATCCTCAGAATCATTAGCATCCCTCCTCAGGATCATTAGCACTCCGAACGTTGTATGATTAATAATATTGAGGACAGTGTAGATGTTCATAAATTAAAAAAAATTATTTTTGAAAACTTTGCAATTTGTATTTTTTTTAAATTAATTGGTAAATTATTCCATATTTTAAAATATTTAATTAAGAAAAATTTCGCTTTCAGGGAAGATTTATGATACAATTTACGTACTGTATATTCTCTATTTTTAGATTACGTTCAAATTTGTTTGCATCAAATTTTATTGATTAGTTCAAATGATGATTGAAAATTGATGGTTGGAATAACAATAGGTTCATTTTGATCCTTCTTAGCCATAGAGGCTCAAGATTGAACGATTGAATTTTTTCTTTGTAGTCCAATAATCAATAATCAATTTTGTTAAATATCTTTGAACAATATCAAATTTTATTAAATTTTTTGAAATGAACTTGTAAAGGAAACAGCAATAATCATATATATATATATATATATATATATATATATATATATATATATATATATATATACCTCAAAAAATGCAATATTGTAAAAGCCTTTTTTAAGTAATAAATTATTATTATTATTATTATTTACATTTGTTTGTGATATGGGATAGGTGTTCTGAAAATTGTAATTTTTTTTGCATAATAGGTACCCAAGTTTTTAATAATTGGAATTGCTTTGATCGTGTAATTACCAAAATTGATTGTATGAAGGAAACGACTAACTACCGACTAACAGCGTGTTTGAGCGTAACCTAGGAAAATTTTTTGTTAGTTGTACTTGTCTCCTTTGTCAATTATATACTAGGTCGCAATTTGAATATTACATTCAAGTAACGTCTCTCATCCTAAGGGCAGACATTATGCAAACTTGATAAGGTGCAGAGGAGCTTTACTAAAGTGCCAGTAGTACCTATGAATATTTTATGCCCTACGGAGTCATTTTCAAGTAGAATAGTTTATCTACACATATTGTTACGGCCTCATCTCTCAAGACCTTTAAATTGGCGTATGACAAATATTACCTACACAATTTTAGTTAATTTACATTTTTTTATTTTTTATTTTTACCTATGACATTGGACAATATTGAACCAAGGATCAATTAATTGTTTTTAAAATTATTCAATTATGAAGCACATTTTGTAAATTGATTATAAATGTATGTTATTCAGCATATATATATATATAAATATATATATATATATATATAACTTTACAGTTTAACATTAAAAAAATTAATTTTTAAAAATATTATTAAAATAAGTTTTTTAATAATAAATTAATATTATTAAGGTATATTTTTAATTGTTTTTTAAAAAATATTTACAATGATTAACAGAATTTTATAATATTTTGCGTTACCCCTGTCTTTAATTGTGTAAAAAGTAGTGATTAAAAATTTATTCTACTCAACTCATTTACCAACATGTTTTCTATTTTGATGTTAACATTTTCTTAATGAAATGTTATTTGTATGAAATCGAGTGTTTAATATTTTATTCAAAAGTGATGTTTAATTTAAAAACTATTATTTGAAGGTAATAGCATTATTTATTGTGACAAATCGTTTTATTAATTTTGTTATCTAAAATGTATAAGATTTAATAGTTTTTTAAGTACAAAAATATAATTGTTTTATTTTTGAAATGTTTAATTATTTTTCAGGATTGTACGCGAGTTGAGTAGGCCAAAACGCCTTTTAGTACTCGATTCTCAAATTTTCAGGGGAAAATAGGAAATGGATGTTGAAGTAAAGCGGGATTAGTCACAAAAAAATTTGAAATTAAGACAAAATCATGGTAGATAATGGAAGTTAACAATTATAGAAAATGAGCAAAAATAATAAATATACAACAATCATAATGAAACAACTTATGTATTACAGTGCAAAAACACTGCAATAATCTTTAAAAAAGAAGAAAAGAGAAAAGGATGAATAACTCCAATGGACGTGTAGCGTGGTGCGCGCCTCACCTCGCGAGTTGTTCTAAATACTCATTAAATAAACATTTTTAGTAAATTTGATATAATGCTTACAACACATTGATTTGTATTTTGACTTCTTATTAGGAAGAATAGTACTATATATATATATATATATATATATATATATATATATATATATATATATATATATATATAATAGTTTAACTTTAAATAAATTTATTTATATTTTCATGTGAATTTTTTAGCATTTTTAGATGACCGATTTGAAGATTGTGTTACCAATAGCATTATCATGTTTGCCGGTTTCTGTATTAAATTTAACAGAGTTAGATGTAAATGGTCTACCGCGGCTTCCATTTTCTGTTATTTGTTATTCACGAATACATTATTTACGCCGTATTCGTCATCCTAACCTGTGTCGTTATTTGGATGCTATTAGAAGAAAAGGGGAATTAATATATATAATCAGTGAGCATTATTTGACAAACCTCGAAAATTTTGTTTGTCCAGTTGGTGATAGCAGCTGGATAATTAAAAGGCTTTTGGAAACCTTAATGGCATTGAAGTATATGGATGAACATGGATTAGTTCACTCATTTTTATCTCCTGCGTCAATTATGCTTGATTTAAATGGATGTGTTAAATTGGGTGGTTATGGCTTGTGTTTTGCAATTGAATGGGGATATTCAGTTGATTATTCGTTGATTCATCATATTTATTCGGCTCCAGAAATATTATTGTTTATGCTGTCAGATGAATTTTTGGAATTTCGAAATGAAAACTCGCCTCATGTCGGTTTATGTCCTTTAAGAATCGAATCCGATGTATGGTCAGTTGGTTTGGTGTTTTTGGAAATACTACATGGAAAGCATAATGCTAATCCTTTGCATGACTTTTATTTGTCGCATAAAACTGATGGAGTTAGTAAAACTATTAATCATGTGCTAAAAGGTTTTATACAATCAAATAAAGATGAAACATTAATTGATTATTTGGGAGGTTTCCATACATCTGCTGATGTAAATAGTGAAATATTTTTACTTGATAAAATTTTGAGATCTTGTTTAAAATTTGATGTTTTGCTTCGTCCAAGTCCGAGAAAACTTATTGGTATGGTTTCTGAATTGATTGATGATACATTGAAATACAATTATTTATCAGAATTTGAGAAGTTGGAAACAGTGTATGATGTAAGTGATATACTGTTATAGATTACGTTATAGTATAGAAGCTGTTAAGGTTCAAGAAAATTTTATTTCTTATACCTAATATGAGTTTTTATTTAATTTCTTACACAAATTTAAAACAATTAAATATGGGTTTTTGTTATCGCATAATACTTTCGGATGCTAATGGTCTTGAGAATTTAAGTACTGCTTATGAAATCTCAATTTCCAATGGTGGTGATATTTCCGAGTGCTCTTCCTCTACGCAGTGCATCATGGACTAGGTCAATCGTTTAATATGATGTACAAATTTAGAAATAATAAAGAGTTGGCCACATCACTAACCAAAATGAGAATAAACAGTTAAATGACATTTTCTTATATATTTTATTTAGTTAGTTTTTAGGAAGTTTCTAACTACCTACATAGTATCCTGCGTTTATTTATAGAAATGGATACTTATATATACTACTATGCACCTGGCATTTACTCTGCTTTGGTGTTTATTTAGGAAGCACTACTTGGAGATACGGGATCAGGAGTAATACCGTTATTAGAAGTAGAGACTAGATAGAATTTAATAATAATAGTAATAATAATAAAAACTCTTTAAAATATAGGTGTTCCTCAAGTGCTTGTGATTAATAACATAAAAAAATTGTGCATAATAATTACCAGTGATGGTTTGTAAATATCTATACATTTTAACTTAATAGGAATTCTGGACAGATTCATTTGTAACTACATGGTCTAAAAGTATGTTTAATGTCCGAATTGATGATGCATATTTTCGAGGCAGAGATTTTATATCTAACATTGAAGATCTAACCGAGCTGTACTGTTATTGGAAATTGGCTGGTGGGGACAATTGGCTTAAGAAACAATTTAATCAAATTTGCAACTCTCAATTGCAGTCTAATTACTATACGGACGATGCGTCTTACAGTTTATCTATTTTAAAAATGCCACATTATTTGGCAATACAAACATCTTCATCGCGCATTATGTGTTCGAAAGAATGTTGGCCTTCCGATTGCATTCCCGAGCAATTGATGTAATTTTGCATGTCATTGTTACTATTTTTTCCTCGATTTAATGGCTGATTTTTTATTTATCTAAAATTACAGCATTAATTCTTCTTTAAAATATCACTTGTTGGTTGGTAGCACTATAAACATTGATTATACTTATTAGTTTTAAATTATAAATGGAATTATCTTTAAGACAACTGTTTTGTTAAAAAATATTTGAAGAAATTTTTAATTAACTGATTACTATAAACGTTGTGTGTGGTATTACAATTTTTCAATGAATAATTATTTATTAAACATTGTTTACTTTCTTCACATTGAACAATATTTCTATTGATAAAAACTGTAATTTAAGTGATTCTTGCAATTAAAATTTTTAAATTATATATTTTAAACGTAAAGATACCGAGTTGTAAACATTGAATTACATAGTCAATGTTAATTTTTATAAATTAACCTATTGATGTACGTCGCTAAGGCGCTAGACGTGCAGCTGGATGAAAATAAGTTTGATTTCCACCACCAACAATAAATGCAGAACATCGTTTTACTTTTTTTTTTACATGTTCGCTTGTTGAAAAGTGCTTCACATGAAAATATTGAACCAGTAAAACCAAATAAAGGAAAAAAATGTTTGTTTGCTAGAAGATGTTACTCTTGAAATGTTGAAGCAATACATTTTATGAAATAAGTGAATAAAAACATTTGTTCAATGCTCCAAGTGGTAGCAAAAATCAGTTTATTATGCATTTTGAATTTTTATTGTTAATCTTAACTCAGTTGTTGAATGTGAGTAATTATTATTAGTTGAAATATTTTTGATCGAATAGACTAATTGGTATAGAGTGAATTTTGCTTTTAGCTACAACAACACATTCATAATGCTTCCGTCTCAACGTTTGTTTGAATCCGTATCACGCATGCCATTGGATCGTCTCTATCCACTGGTTTTGTGCCAACAACTACAAAAGGTCCCTTTGGACAGATTGGACACTATAGGAAAGGTTTTGGATCGTAGTGATGGTTCGGATTTCGGTGAATGTGTGAATGCAAATTCCAAGCGTCTAGATTTTGTCAAGCATTTGTTCCATTTGCCTGAAGATCAATTTTTTTTAAAATTGCAATGCAACAAGTTGAATGATGATTTGAATGATTGTTTGATTTTGAAACAGCCATTTTCAATACGAGAAAGCGATGTCAGTTATCAAATTTATCGTGTTCGGTTGTTTAATAGACTGATTCGCGGATTGCCTGCGACTGAGCACATTTTGCGATGGGAAGCACGAAAAGATATTCCACCATTTTTACGCTCTAAGGTTTGTTCATTTCATGGTTATATTTATTGTTATTTTCTAGATTATCGATTATTTCGTTTTATTGATTGGATTAGCATATTATCGTGAAAGGTTTTATTTTTCGGTTAATTCTGATGACTTTATATGGTGATTTTGGGTGTCATAATCAACTTCGCTAGTTTATATTTTTTACAATTCGTGCTTTCAAGTTTATCATAGTTGTTTTTTTGTGTTTGGTGCTTAATAATTATTCGTGATTTATAGATTTATTATTTTTGTCTAATTTTTAACAATTTATGCACATTATTGATTGTGTTGACTTATCACATACTTGTAGTTTTAGTGAAAATCGTACGGTGAATTGTTGTCTAAAGACCACTGCACGAATGTGATCTTATAAGGTTGCATCTTAATAATGTACCTTAAACAGGATTATACGTGGGGTTTTTGGATAGCTTTAATCGCTTGTTTTCGCGTTTATTACATTTCGACTTTTATTATTAGTTTTGGAATACGTTTTTACCATTTTTTAAGTATTTATGATACAATAGGTATCGACATATCATTTTGTTTCGAAGAAGAAATACATAATATTTATTACATGAAGAGGAATTTTAATAATTTTGACTACTACTCATATTTCTATATGAAATTTCAAAGTTTCGAGAATATTAAATTTTTTAATTCTGTAACTCTAAGTGGTAAAACTTATAATTATACTAAAACGAATCAGGGACTGAGCACTTTTTCATTCATTTCATTTATTTTGGTTGGTGACGTGGTCACCTCTTCATTATTTCCCATATTTATACGACATGTAGAACGATCGATTTCGATGGCTTGACAAGCGTAGACAAACGTGGAAGAATAACAAAGTTTCTTGGCTGGTAGACGGCATCTTTGTGACGTCGCCACTGTTCGCAAAGATTGACGAGGCCGCCTGATTTTTTGTCAGGGTTATCTCCCTTAGCCCAAGGGCTACATATGTTATACGTATACATTTAGATACCTTTTAAGTATCCTGGGTGTATGTTCGCACCCACCCGCCGTAGCGGAAGCCCAGTTATACCGCTGTGCACTCGGACCCTGCTGTTATTAGTCTAGATGCCTAGGGGCACCTAGTCCAGGATGCACCACGTGGAGGATTAACAGTCAGGAATATCACCATTATTGGAAATTGAGACTTTATAAGCATTACTCAAATCCTCAGGATCATTAGCATCTTTTGTAGATAATAATACTAAGGTACATTGAAGGTATTTAATATGTATCATTTTTTTTTTCATTTTGGTTGGTGACGAGGGGTCACTTCTTTATTATTTTTTAAATTTATACGGCATATAAAACAATCGACTTCGATGGCTTGATAAGTAATAAACGTAGAAGAATGACGAAGTTTCTTGGTTGGTAGACGGCATCCTTGTGACGTCGTCACTGTTCGCAAAGATTGACGAGGTCACTTGATATTATATTCCTTATCCCAACAGCTTCACATGACATAAGTATACCTTTTAAGTATCCTGGGCGTATGCTTGCACCCACTCGTGGAAGCGGTAGCCCAGTCATACCACTGTGCACTCTGTCCCTGTGTTATTAGTCTAGATACCTTTCAGCATCTAGTCCAGGATGCACCACGTGGAGGGGGAGCAGTCAGGAATAGCACCATCATTGGAAATTGAAACTTTATAAGCATTGCTTAAATCCTCAGGATTATTAGTATCCCACATGTGTAATGTGATATTGCTATATGTTTTTGGAATTGTTAATTGTACATGTTTGTATGTTTATGTAAAAGATTACTTATTTTAATACAAGTAAATTTATGTGTACTATTCAGCTGTGGGCATCCTTACTCCGTGTCCAATATGATCACGAATTCGAAATCAATTATTACAAAATTATGAGTAAAATGTATTCTGGTATGTGTTCAGAAAATTCCCAATTGGATATGGGTGCAACAAACGATTACAATAATGATGCCAATGATCCATTGTTGCTTATATGTCACGAATTGGATGAAAAGGTGGTTAATCAGATTTCGGTTGACTTACCTCGGTGTCACGCTTACGATCCTTTGCTGGCATCGCCTTTGGGTCAATTTATGCTGCGACGTGTCTTGGTAGCGACTTTGCTTATGAAACCCGGAGTATTGGATTATACGCAGGTAAGAGATTAGTGGTGTTTTGTATGTATGAATATGTAGATTGTGATTCAGTGATAAAAACTGGATTAGAGAAGGTAAAAGAGTTGTTGATTTTGTGAAAATTTATGTGGGTTTTCCAAGTACAATGTTACTATTTTTTAGTTTTCAATTGTAAATTTTAATGCATTGCTTAAGACATCTTTAAAACGATGAGAATTACATAGTTAGTGTGTTTTGAAATACTAAAAATATGTTTTTTTGGGCATTTAAAGAATTATGAGAATGTGTCTTGCAATACATTCAATTTAACAATGAATAGGCTGGTGACACGGTCTTTTTCTTGGTTGATAGACAAGATCATTGCGACGGCGCTTAAGTTTTTTTTATAAGGTTGCCTCTCGTAGTGAGATGCTAATAATTGTGAGGATTTGAGAAATGCCCATAATGTCTCAATTTCCAATGATGGTGACACTCCTGACTGTTCCTCCTCCATTTAGTGCATCTTGGACTAGGTGCTCGCAGGCAGGAACTGAGTGCACAGCGGTATAACTGAGCTACCTGTACAGCGAGTGGGTGCGAGCATATATCCAGGATACTTAAAAGGTTTCTTTAGGTATACGTATAGCATATGTGGCCGTTGGGTTAAGGGAGATGATTCTGATGAAAAATTAGGCGGCCTTGTCAATTTTTGCGAAAAGTGGCGATGTCACAAGGATGCCGTTTATTGGTCAAGAAATTTTGTTATTCTGTGTTTGTTGCGCTTATCAAGCTAACGAAGTCGATTGTTTATGTCGTAGAAATGTGGAAAATAATGAAGAGGTGACTGTCACCTACCTAAATGAATGAATTTCTCTTAACCACATGACTACACATATTATGCTTATATTTTAACTTACTTTTTACGTACCAAATGTATATTCTTGCATTTATCTGTCTACATAGAGGCCCAGTTATTCCATTGTGCACTCTGTCCCTGATTAATATTAGTTTGAGTCCAAGCTGTACTTCATATTAGTAGCACAGCTTTTTCAACTTAACTAAGAAGTCTGTTTATGAAGTTTTTAAAAAATATTGATTGATTGAATTTTATGGACTTATATTGATACATTTACGTTATGTTGTTTTGAATTGTCATTATATAAAATGTACATAACATTAACTTAATAAAATGTCTACTAATTTTACTATAGGGTATGGATTCAGTTGCTGCTGTTTTCATCCGAGTTTGCTATCCAAACGAAGTGTTGGCCACGGCTTGTTTTCACGCATTTCTCAACACCAAATTGCCGGGATTTTTTTCTTCAGGCGGATTGACGTTCAGTTTAAAATCGTATTTCAATACGCTGCTTCGTCTATTTGCCTTTCATTTGCCCAAATTAATTGTTCGCCTGATTGACTTGAATGTACCGCTCATCGGTCTTACGACGGGATGGATTTACACGTTGTTTGCCCACGCTATGCCTTTGGATCGGGCTTGGTTATTGTGGGATACAATTATGGCGGGACCGGCTTGTTTGTCTATGTTTTTCTACATTGCAATTTTTCTCCAACTCGATCAACTGATCAAATTTGATGTGAGTGATGTATGTTTATTTTGAGCACGTTTGGGATGCCAATGGATACTGAGGATTTGAGTAATGCTCATAAAGTTTCAATTTCAAATGGTGCTGACGTTAATGACCGTCGTATTCAAGTGGCGCATACTGAATCAGATGCACCTTGGCACCTAGATTGACACAGGCTTCCGTTTTGGCAGATGAGTGCAAGTAGGCACGCAGGATACTTAAAAGATATTTTACGGCATATGTGTAACATGTATAGCAGTTGGGCTAAGCGAGATATTTCTGACAAAAAAATAGGCAGTTTTGTCAATTTTTGCTGTCACAAGGATGCTGTTCATCAGCAAAAAAAGTTTGTTATACTTTTACGTTTGCTATATTTTTTAGGTGGATCGTTTAATATGCTGTAAAAATAATACAGAGGTCATCACATTATCACTTAAAATAAATGAATCAATGAGATGTTTTTATTTGATTGGATATAATAATAATAATAATAATAATAATAATAATAATAATAATAATAATAATAATAATAATAATAATAATAATAATAATAATAATAATAATAATAATAATAATAATAATAATAATAATAATAATAATAATAATAATAATAATAATAATAATAATAATAATAGTTATAAAGTCTCAATTTTCGAGGTCGCTTGATTTTTTTCAGGGTTAACTCCCTTGGCTCGACGGCTACAAATGGTATATCTCAAGAGACCTTTTAAGTACCCTGGGTGTATGCTTGCACCCACCCACAGTAGCGGAAGTCCGGTTATACTGCTGTGCACTCGGTCTCTTCTGTCATTAGTCTAGATACCTATTGGCACCTAGTCCAGGATGCACCACACGGGGGAGGAACAGTCAGAAATGTCACCATTATTGGAAATTGAGACTTTATAAGCATTGCTCAAATCCTCAGGATCATTAGCATCCCTCTGTATTACGGTTGTACAATTTAAATCGATAACCTCAAAATATCTTTAAAATGTGCTCCTTACATAAGATAAAAAATTAGATTATTGAAACAAAGTATTATTTTAAAGTACAGATATTTGTTCATTTATTTTACACAATAAATTATTTTAAATTTTATATAATAAAGTTTTAAAAATGAATTATTTTATTATAAATTAATATTGTTTATATACACACTCATATTTAAATAAAGAAACATTATGTTGTTTAAAGTTATAGTTGCATAATTATTATACTTAGTTTATCTAATGTTTACATAAATTTTAATTATAATTGACGTCAAATATTTATTTGAATACTATTCATTCCACAACTCAAAAAAAAGTATTTCAGTTTTGTAAAGAAATAAGTAATTAATTAATTATGACTAATAAAAGCGTAAGCTATTGTGGAATTATTTATTTGTAAAAAACTTTATTCCCCTTAATTGAAATAAAAACAAAGCGTTTAAAATCTATTGATAGCCGCCCGTATGATGATATATATATATATATATATGTCTCAAGAAACCCAATTTAATATTTTGTTGATTGACTACTTAAGTAACTAGGAATGGTTAGAATGAAAAATTTTAACTTTATTTTAGCGGTTAGGATTTCGGCTCTCATTAGGGAAACCTGGGTTCAACTCTTGGTATGGGAACTTCTATTTTGGGATACTAATGATCCTGAGAATTTGAGTAATGCTTGTATAGTCTCAATTTCCAATGATGGTGATATTCCTGACTGTTCATCCTCTATGTGGACTGAGTACCCATATCTTTCTACACTATTCACAGCAGGGATCGAGTGCACATCGGTGTAATTGGCTTCCTCTGCAGCGTGTGGGTGCAATCATACATCCAGGATACGTAAAAGGTATTTTAAGGTATCCTTAGGTCATAACTCTGACAAAAAATTAGGCGGCCTCATGAAACTTTGCGAATTGTGGGAGAGTCACAAGGATGCCGTCTACTAACCAAGAAACTTTGTTGTTCTTCTACGTTTGTTATGCTTATATACGTTGTATAAATATGGAAAATATTGAAGGATAACCACATCAGTAACCAAAATGACTGAAATGAATGTACTTTGACTTTAGCTTTTAAAAAGTTACAAGATGTTCACTAAAATCATGTATAATATTTTATGCAAGCTGTTTGGTTTACTTACAATGATAGTGCAGATATTTATATGTAATTGAGGCAAAGATTTACTTTATTTATTTAGCGAAGTAGTCAAACATATTAGCGAAAAGTGTAACTTTTCTTTAGTGCTCTGTACAATTAGCTCCTGAACTAATTGGCATTTTTCTTTTTTTTTGAAATTGTATTAGTGTTGGACTTTTGCATTGGAAGACCAGGTTTGAGAGAAACAAAATTTGTTTATTGATTTTATGGAAAATCTGTTAAGTCAATAGGTTTTTTAAACAAGACCTCTAATTAGGTGTGTTAACTGAGTTAAGGTAGATTAGAACTAATTATGCCACTAGTTGGTTTTAGATTAAACCCTATCACTGCCACAATTTATAGACTTGGAAAGGTTTGAAGTCTCAATCTTTAAGTCAGGAGATAGGGTTCCTATTAGTAGATCATTTGCCTAATGGAAATATTAAGTAATTGTTACAAAAGTGAAAATATTGACAAATTTGTAAACGTTACTTGTTTCACACATTTTGTTTACATTCAGAATTTGAGTTTAGAACAAATTTGCACCATTTTATCAAACTTTCCCGAAGTCAGTTTGGATACGAGTCGAACGGATGCGCTGCGTTTCGCCATGTCTACACCCCAAAGCTTGACCTGGTGGTCAGTATATGAGCCAAGCATTCAAACTAAGTCGACAGCAAATGTGCGTTCCAATTACACTAATTGGTTTTTCAAGTCGGGTTTGGGAGATAAATCGTGTTCTTCAATTGATCAGAAAAAATGCCATTTTTACGAGGTATTTTCTGTAAATTAGAATGATATAGTTAATGTTTTATTGCTTGGGACGCTAATGATTGTGACGATTTAAGTAATGCTTATAAAGTTTTAATTTCCATTGATGGTGATATTCCTGACTGTTCGTCCTCCACTTGGTGTCCATAGGCATCCGGATTAATAACAGAGGGACCGAGTGTACAGCGGTATAACTGGGTTCTCGCTATAGCGGGCGGGGGCGAGTCTACACCCAGGATACTTTAAAGGTTTCTTAAGGTATACATATACTGTATATAGGCATTGGGTTAAAGGATTTAATAACTGTTTGTGACAATAACTTGATTTTACTTACCGGTGATTTCAAAACAATACTAATACAGATAATTTTATGTCTATGGGTTTAACCAACATAGTGAACTTCATTACTAAAGACAACTCTAGGTTAGATTGAGTTTTTACTAATGCTCCCCAATTCTACAAAGCCAAGTCACTTGCTCCATTGGCTCTGTCGGATCACTCAATTATTCGAGCACTTCCTACAATCTATTCTACGAAGTATTATACGCAATTCACAAAACCCAAATCAAAATCATATATACTCGCTCGATACTTATCACAACAAAACTTAAAGGAGCTAAAGATATCTCCTTGAGCAGCACTGTATTATTACAAAAAGTTATAGTGACTTGAACACCGCCACAAACAGTTTTGTTGCGCTAGTTAAAAGTCATTTTGAGAGGTTTTATCCCAAGGTCAAAATACTTGTAACACCAACCGACATCACATCGATGAAGCTAAAAAAAATACGCAGACGAAAGGAGGTAGCATACAAAGCTAACAGCCGCTCCTTAGTAAATCATTTAAGCCTTGAAAAAAGAAAAGTGTGCCAATAACTTCTACTTTTCTCCCTACAACAACGCCAAAACATATGGAATAATATTAATAAAATTTTTGGAAAAACAAAAGTTGTTACTACCCCACTTGATGTGAACTCCCTTAATGCACATTTTGTTCACAACAATGATGTAGAACTAGTTCAGCTGACTAACGTAAACATCGATGACGAACCTGATGTTCCCATATCTATATATAATCCTAAAAAGATTATAAAAAGCTCCAAATCCACAACGTCATCAGGTTCAGATGGGCTTAGTATGCAAATGCTAAAACTATGCTCGCCCTCAATATACTCTCCACTAATGCAATTTTAACCAGTTCCATGAACAAAGACAGAATAGAAGAATCGTGGAGAACTTCCAAAATTGTTCCAGTTCCAAAAAACAAACATATATATTGGAACAAATTTCAATCGTTCATGCAAGATTTATAGTTCCGAAACATGGAACAATTTTGTTCTATACTTTTGAGAGCTGTAATAACAATTATTAGCATTTCCATCCTTATCATAGAAATAATATTAATGATAGATACATAAGTAAATAATTATTTCAGTAATAGTTGATGGTAGAGCGACGTTTTTATTAGTTTTTACTGAAATAAATAGCAGATAGAATGGTATTGGTTTGTTTATTCTAAAACAAGTGACTTTGTTTAAATTTGAATTTGAAGTTAGTTAATGTGGAGACTGAAGTTTTCGCCATTAAACTATCCACATTTTTATTTCCTATATTCATTATGTAAATTTATTTGTTTTTATAATTACAGCGCTTGATTAATTCTCATTCATGGCCCGAACACTTGGAACGATCTGATTTATTGGATGTAAAACATAATCTAATCGAACACCACACTTCATCTTTTAACTCAACCGATCACAAATTGAGCAATGGAAGTCAAGACCTCGCTCCATTGATAACGGCCAAAGATGCTGTGGAACATTTGAACAGGCCTGATTGTTTGGTTTTGGATATTCGTAATATAAAGGAATATAAGAAGTATGTAAAAGATAAATATAACAGGAGTTGGTGGCAGAGCCATCTCTTCATTAATTCCAAGTTTCAATAGCTTTTCGAATTCCTATACGAAAAGGTTATCGGGCGCGAATTGAACTTGGAGGAATAAATGAAGTTTACTGGTTAGAAGATCGTCTATAGATACCTAGTCCAGGATGCACCACATGGAGCAGGAATAGTAGGAATATCACCATTATTGGTAATTGAGACTATAAGCATTACTCAAATTTTCAGAATCAATAGCATCCCTATATATATATACATATATATATATATATATATATATATATATATATATATATATATATATATATATATATATATATATATATATATATATATAAATCTTCAATGTAGCGCATACTATGATGATGTTAACAAGAATATGCTGATGTGTAGGACACCAGCATTCCCACTTTCGTAAGGAATGTATTGCCATCAAAGTTGATTAACAAAAATACAGTCAACATTGAAAACAATTACGTGATATTATGTTTACTTGATTCTAAATTTAAACTTGTTTGCTTACTAGTTGGGTTTGAGTTCAATGTATGACTCATTTTGAACGTGTTTATCAACATTCAGAAATGGGATTTTTAGTTATACTATAAAGCGTTTCATTTGAAAGCTATGCTCTTTGTTGACCAATCGGAAAATTTTAATATCAATTTTTTGACTTTATTGATAACAATATTTTTAAAACTTTCAAAGTAGTATGCAAAATATTTTGGGACAAATTTTACTTTCTATGCTATTATTCATTTTCTTTTCGCCAAATTTGTTACTGTTTTTGTAATTATAAGCGAATCTATTGAAATAGCTTTGGAGTGATATTTGAATGTTATGAGGAATAGTTGGTGATTGCAAGTATCATGTTTTTAATGCTGCAAAAGTTAAAAATAGCTAATCGATTTATTGAAAATGCATTATCAAGATATTTTAAATTCTGTAATAATAATAATATTATTATTATTTTTATTGCTTAAGTGCTTTACGAGAAACACTTTTCAGTCAGTGGACATTTTAGCAAAGCCAAACTATGGCCTGCATTTAGTGCTAGTGGTGAGGATTGAACTCATGCCAATTCAGGTTTATGACCAGTGCTGTACCACTAAACAATCCTGGCAGTAAAACAGATTGTTTTATAATGCTAAAATTTGTTTTTCTAAACATATTTTTCAATTTTATATAATGTAATAATTAACAAAAATAATCATAAGATTTTTATTTGAGTGAATGAGCTAAATTGATTTTATTTGAGTTCCAACTTCATCATTGCATATAAGTATTTTTTTTTAAATGCTAAACACACGTGCTAAATGCTTAAGAACTTCAGTTTTTTGTTTTGGTTAAGTTTTCCAAACTTTAAATCGATGTAGGGAAATGTTTGAAAGCACCAAATTTTTAGTTTGCACATTTAACTGAACTGCTTAATTTTAATACTGGTTTTTGCATTTGGGAATAGGTCTAGTAATGCTACCTTGTGAATTATACTCTTTTCTATTAAGACTGTATTTCCCCAAACAACATTTGTTTGCTAATTTTATAAATACAGTGTAATATTATAAAGCATTTTAATACATTGAGTTAATAGGTCAATATAATTAAAAGTTAAAATGCGATATTCGATCAATCATTTATTTGGTTGGTGATGTAGTCATTTGTTCATTATTTATATATTTTTAAAGAATATTAAACAATTGACTGCGATTGTTTGATAAGCGTAACTCAAATCCTCAGGATCATACTAATGATCTTGAGAGTTTAAGTAATGCTTATAAAGTCTCAATTTCCAATGATGTTGATATTCATGGCTGTTCCTCCTCCTCGTGATGCATCCTGGACTAGGTGCCAACAGGCATCTAGACTAATAACAGCAGGGGCCGGGTACACAGCGGTTTATCTGGGCTTTCACTGGATCCCTGTTCAGTGAATGGATGCTAGAACACACCCAAGATGCTTAAAAGGTTTCTCAAGGTAACTGTTTACCATATGTAACCGGTTAGACTTGTGGATCTTTTAACCGGTGTCAACCTTAAGGAAGATCGCCTTGTCAATTCCTGTGATAAGTGGCATCGTCACAAGGAAGCGGTCTTGTAGCCAAGTTCAATTCGCGTTCGACAAACGTTTCGCGTAGGAATTTGAGAAGCTTTTGAAACTTGGAATTAATGAAGAGTTTACTCTACCACCTATAGCGAAGTTGCTTAGCTGACAGACGGCATCCTTATGACGGTGCCACTGATCACGAAGATTGATGTGGCTGGTTGATTTTTGAAGGGTTATCTCTCTTAGCCTAACGACTACATATGATATACATATGCCTTAATATATATTTTAAGTACCCTGGATGTATGTTTGCATACACCCACCGAAGCAGAAGTTCAGTTATACCGCTGTACACTCGGTCGTTTCTGTTAATCTAGGTTCTTGTGTGCACTTGGTCCAGAATGCACCACGGAAAACAACAATCAAGTATATCACTGTTATTAGAAATTGAAACTTTGTAGGAATTATTTAAACTCTCAGGATTATAATTATCCCAAACGTGGAGCAATCTAACCTTACCGTACTTTATTCAATTTTCTTATTCTAGAATTCATATTGTCAAAAGTATATACAGAGATCCCGTTCAAGTTGAATCTTTTTTATCCAATGAATTCAAATCTTCCAAAGACGAGAGTGTTGATTCTACGTTATTTATGGATACCTGGGAAGTAATTGAATGTACAAACAATGTCCAAACAGGTGACCAGTACTATTCCACATTTCTAAATGAACTCAAACAAGAACCTCAATGGCTTGACACAGCCAAACATCGAAAGCGCTACTCTAAATCTAGTGAACAGGTGTTTGCATCGCCCGGTCTGCTTATTATTATTGGCGGTTCCGACGATCAACTGGCTTGCAATATGGCCAACTGGCTAATTCGACAAAACGTAGATCGAGTTTGTTTGTTGGCTGGCGGAATGTCTTGCTTGACCGATCTTAATGACGCTTCAATCGTTCATCTTGTGATTACCGATTTGGAATAATGACGGTTGACTATATTATGTTCCATTTAACATTTCGATACTCATTTATGTTAGAAAGACAATTTTTTAATTTATATTTGATTAAAGTTTTATTTTATTTCTTTGATTGATTATTTTTACTATTATTTTATATTTATTGTATTTAAATAAATATATTTTTTAAAGTTTAATTTTTATTTAGTTGTGCTATTGTATATCATAAAAATGGATAGATGGATTGGTTGAATGATAATGTACGAGTTCTGTATATTTGTGATATTTTAGAATTCGTTTTTGATTTTTTTATTAGTTGTAGTTTTGTTTTAGGTAATTATGGTGTACTTACAGTGTATTTATTGATTAAGTATTAATTATTAGAATTATTATTAATCATTAATAATAATTATTATTCTTATTATCCATTTTTCATCATTCAGTTTTGTATACTTTGTTTACAGTACTTATTTAATATTCAAATTATATATTATTAATACTAGCTTTTTTTGAGTAGTTTGTTATTATTTACCAAAAATAATTTATTAATCCGCTTATGAATTGAATCCTACAGCGATTAATATTTATAATACGATGTAGCATTTTGATATTATTATTATTATTATTATCATTATTATTATTGTTCTTGTTGTTTTTGTTGTTGTGTTAGTCTAGGACTATGCACACAACGAAGTGCGATACTCAATTGCTAAGAGAATCCAATACGACTAATCCGGTTTCTCATGTCATTCCTTGTCCATCGGGCACATCTGCATCGACGTTGGCCAACGAATTGTCTTCGGGTTGCCCAATCTACGTTTCCGAGTGCGACAACAAAACGTGTACAAAATGCATTTCTTCGACTACTTCGAATCGCATCTCTTCGCAACAGACAACTGACGGTGCAAATCAGTCATGTCAATCGAACAAATTAAATTTTATTCGACCGATTTGTTCACATATTACAGATTTGAATTTTGATTTTGATTCGAGTAAGTTGGGACTACTTGTTTTTGAATTACTAGAAGATATTTATTAACCAGTCCCAAGCCTGGATAAAGGAGGAGGGCTTGAGCGCAAGGTTAGCAACCTGGCCTCTGTAAAAAAAGTATACTGCTACGGAAACAATCAAGAGGACGCCATTCTGGCAAACAACGGCAAAGAAGTGATCGCACGTACCTGGATGACAGGGTTGATTAAAAGCCGAAAGGAAGCTCAATCTTCGATTGGCATAATCTTCAATACCAACGAGACTTTGTTGTTGTTGTTTTGCTGCAATTGTTGTCTTATTGCCCGATGCTTATTTTTAGAGCAAAAGGGTTTTGTATAATTATATATATATATATATATATATATATATATATATATATACAAAACCCTTTTGCTTCTAAAAAGCATGGGACGATTAGATAACAATTACAGCAAAAATAACAACAACAAAGTCTTGTAATTCAAAGAGAACATGAGACAACAAAATGTTTCCATGTATTTGAACATTCTGGCCAAACGTTTTGCTTGATCCCATGAAACATTTATTTCAATTAAATTTTCCTGAATAGTTCTTAGCCAACCTTTCTTTTTACCATTTACAATTGTCTATTCCAAAACCGTTCTTGCTGGTTTTTTGGCGGTAAACGTAGAATTTGACCAAGTAATTTTCTTCGTCTAATTATAATGATGTCATGTAGTGAACGAGAGTCAGTTTTTTCATGATCTCATTTGAAATGTGATCGCGCCAGGTGATCTTTAAAATACTTCTAAGACACCGGCGATGAAATACATCCACCATTTTATCAATCTTGTCTGTACGCTCGACGTTTCACTCTCATATATTGCCGTAGGAATGATTATTGATGTGTACAAACGAAGTTTTTGTCTTTAGGTGAATGGAAGAACATGACCATATTGATTTGAGTCTATTAAAGACTGACATTGCCTTCCAAGACTGGCTTTAACATCCATTTCGGTCTTTCCATCTTTACCAATGATGATTTCCAGATAAGGTAAAGGAATCAACAGTATCAATATTTTGTTCACTAATTTAGATGGGCAAATCATTGTTTGACTTGATGCACAACACTTTTGTCTTTTGAACAATTAATCGGTAAGCCAATACGAGAACTGATATCACTGAGTCGTGTTGCATATTTTGCATCATTTCTGGAGTTTCACTGAGTAGACCAATGTCATCTGCAAAATCCAAATCTGTTAATCTGCCTTGGTTCCTTTGATACCATAAGACAAATTATTCATGGATTGAGTCATAATAAAAACATTTACCAGAAGAAACAAAAACGGTGACAAAATATTTCCTTGACGTACTCCCGTGACAAGTTCGAACATAGCAGTATGACCACTTTTTGTTCGAACATAATAACTTGAATTTTGGTATAGCGAACGCATAATACTGACATATTTCAACGGTATTCCGTAAAACTTAACAATTTTCCACAAAGATTCTCAATGAACACTGTCAAAAGCTTTCATAAAATCAATAACATTGATTATAAGTAATTGCTGAAATTCTTAACTTTGCTCAATAATGTTACGGAGGGTGAGTATTTGTTCAATACAGCTTCTTCCTTTCCGAAAACCTGCTTGTTATTCTCAAAAATGTTTATCTACCACATTACTTAAACGGTTTAAAATTACTTTGCAAAACACCTTACCAGGAACAGACAATAAGGTTATTCCGCTCCAATTATTGCAATCATTCAGACTTCCTTTTTTGGGAAGAGTAGCAATTACTAGTTGCCACTAATCATTTGGAACTTGCTCATTACGCCATATAACATTAAATAAATGAGCAAGCTCACTTGCTATAACATCACCTCCATGTTTGAGCATATCTGCAGTTATCTTGTCAAGTCCTCCTGCCTTATTGTTTTTCAACCTTTGAATTTCATAAATCACTTCAGTTACACAAATGTCATCAAGACATATTTCCGGATTTTGAGTTACATTCATATCATTATCATTATTAAAATCTATGAGAGTATTTAGCATAGGCTGATTAAGTACTTTTTTAAATGCTCTACCCATCTAGATAATTGCTCATCATCTGTTAGAAGTAAACGAACATCTTTTCTTTTGATTGGAATATCGTTGTTCTTTCTAACTCCTGACAGTTGTTTCACAATTTTATACAGAGTTTTGAAATCATTTTTTGCTGCTGCCCTATCTGCTTCTTTGCATCTCCTTTCTAACCAATCATTCTTATCTTTGTGGCAGCGTTTTTTAACCTGTTTATCTAAAGTTCTATACTTATCATCAAATATTTCCCAGATAACAGGATTGTTAGATGGATCTCCCTCTAATTTTGTTTTCTTTCTGAGATTAATTAAATTCCAGGAGACTGATGAAATTCATTGTTTCTTTGTAGAGCGACATCTTCTACCCAGCACATTTGCTGCACAGTCTGTACAGGGGCTAAAATAGAGCTGTCAAAATTAGCATCTTGAAATTGATTGACTTTCCTTACTCACTTAAGCATATTAGGCACATCGACATTGTATTAAAATAACCATTGAACATCACTTTAGCAATACCAATATTTAAAAAACTAAAAATATTTCTTTTTTTTCAAATAGCATTATCAAATTCCTGCTTAGATTAAAAACCCAGAATTTACACATTTCGACATAAAAATACTACTAAAAAATAAATTGTATTATGAAATATGTACATACATATGTATATACAAAACAGAGATCACCAATTGTTCAAAGTTAATAGTTGAGAGGATAGCCATGGTTTTTTATAACTTCTTTTAATTGTTTCGAATAAGAATCGCCCAAATTGTTGATAAAATCTTGTGGAATTCGATTGTTCAACATAATCGATTTTTTCTTTGAGCGTGCCTTGATTTTCTCTTCGATTAACCTCTCGTTTAAAATAACTAAAAAAGTTTTCAATTACATTGAGGTCCGGACTGTATGGAGGCAATTGAACAAAGCTCAGGTTTTTTGCTATTTAAAGAATCCTTGATCTAAACAATAAAAAATGCGTTAATTTTTAGATTATGATAAAAACCAAGTTATCTTTTTCGATGTATGCACCGGAGCATCATCTTGAACAACGACCAAATGCCCTGAAGCATATTGTCGTAGTTCAGATTTGAAAAATTCATTAAAAATAGCTACAAATTCTGAGTTGTTGAGATGACTACTTGTTTGGCTCTATTTTGGTAGTTGCCCGTACTTAATTCCAAAATATTCATAAAGACATGATGGATGTGCAACCTTTTTAACAATGCAATTGTTATCTTGAGGAAAATCGGGACCACAAATGACCGTGGACTGTACTGCTCATGGTTCATATTTCAAAGCACACTCGTCTGTGAAAAACACCAATCTCCAAAAACACAATAAACGGTTTTCATATATTTTAGCAAATTCCACGTGTTTTCTTCTATGTTCTGCGGTTAAGGAAACCTTTTTTAACGTTTTTCTTAACTGCAAATTGGCCGATTTTGTTTAATTACGGATATGTGAATATAAAAAATTTGGCAATTCCTCTTTTTGTATTCGTTGAATAAGCTTCATTCTGTTTCTTTTTAGTTTGGTAATAATAAACGTATTATCTTGCTTGCTTGTAGATAGTGCAGGTCCTGTTCCTGCTGTTCTTGGACGTGTATAATCCTTTAAAACTCGGTACACAGTCCTTGTACTTATCTCAAATAAATCCGCAATTTATTCAACAGTCAAACCAAAATTATGACTTTTTTATTTGTTCGTAATTTCTAGCACTTAAGAAATAGCTTCCAGTACTTAAACTCATTGTAATCACGTGCGATAAATGTTCAAAATTGTGCCAAGGTCAAGTGTTCAAATTAAAATGTTGGATAGGTTGATAAAACAAAAATGAGAGGTTAAGTATTTAAAAATATTGTTTAATCTTTTTACACCATAATTAATGTTAAATTTTCTATACATACAAAATTTGAAAACTGATCTTTATATAAAGTGTATGCAGTGACGTGTGCTGGGTTATGTAAACACATAAAATTATGTGAAGAAAAAATATTTTTTTTTAATTTGAGCTGCGTGATCGTTTTATGTTATTAACTTAATATGTATATAATTTTTAAGTGTAACTATTACCATTTACTTATCTGAATGCCATTTATCCAAAAATTCCAAGATACTCAACTATTTATAATTATAAAAAAGTGAAAACACAATTAACTTTAAGTATCGATAGTCCATATTATTTTAGCATAATTACTTAGTTGAAAAAAATATAACTTTCAAGTTAAAATTGCAAAAATTGAAAAATAAGAGTTCACTGACAAGTACCATTTTAGACCCTGTAATTGTTTTATGAAACAATTTCCATTGATCATCAGACTATATATATATATATATATATATATAATTATTGATTGATTGTGTTTGGGGTATTAATGTTAAAAATATCACAATTATTGGTAAATTATTATTATTAGTAGGTAGTATTATTTTGATAATTTTACATTAATTTTTTATTGTAAAGGATTTATCCTTATTGCTTGTTTTCGTTATAATTATTAGAAGGTATTTTGCGTCATTTACATACCGGGGAAGTGTTTTCGATGAAAATGGTTTCTGTCAATATTTCACTTAAACGAAAGGAGTTGCTACGAGCAGTAAGTATTTTTATTTGTTTGGTTAATTGGTTTAAAAAACATTGATTTATAATGTTTGATTTTTATTTTATTGAATAGGTTTTATATTTAACCGAGTTTTTAATTGTAATTAATATGCTTAATTATTTAATTAATTTTTTATCTGGTGTATGTCTTAATATAGATTAAGCAATAATAATTTTAGTAAAAATTAGTTGAGTGATTATTTCACTTGTTTTAATTTACATGAAGTTTAATTATAACTATCATTAACCGGTCAGCTAAATGGTAGTTATTTAAAGTTTCTTTAAAATATAAATATTTATGGTTATAAAAATGAATTTATTATGATTAATAGATATATAAATTATTGCAGAATATGTACTTTGTTAAAAAACCATCTTAACTTGAAACAAAAATAAAAAGTGTGCGTTTTAATGACTGTAGGTCGTGTATTTACTGTAAGTAAAAAGTTATTTAAAGTCATTTTTGTACTATTAGTTATATTTGCTAATTGTTACTAAATTGGGTCAACACTTGCGCTATTTCCATGGTGGCGTTTTGATTTTGTAACTTCATTAAATTTAGCGTGGATTTAACATACATGTTGCACATGTGTATGTATGTATAGTTATAAATGTTAAGTTAATTACATCATATATTTTTATGTATATATATACTGATTCTTTATATGTTTATGACTGAAGAGAATTATAAAGGGAACCCAATGCTTTAAAGTTTTCATTTAAGTTTATGAAATTGACATTTAATGGAAATGTTATTTTTGGAAAATTATGCAATTTGTATTTTTCAATTTGCATAATTTGTGGTCAATGCTAAAACATTCATTCAATTTCATTAAAATTTATTATGGATTAGCTTGGACTCTTGTTAATTCGAGGTTATTTAATAATTTGAAATGAATGATTTATTGGGTATACTAAGTTAAACTATTTTATACTTGAAAACCCAATTTAAAGTTTATGTTATCATGTGGTTTGCGTTAGTTACTGGGGTTGTTTGTAGTCGAACTTTACTAAATCACACACACACAAACAAACATATATATACATATATTGAGTATCAAGGGATTTATATCTTAAGGTTGAGTAAAATATTAACATAAAATCTGATGTTAAATATTCTAGAAAGTATAAAGCACATGGAATTCTTTCAGTAATCAAATGATATCTTATAGAGTACACAATGTTCAGTAAAAATTATTGTCGCTTTTCGTTTTAACTACTTGACCCGGGTTGTTCGATATACTGTTGTTTAACCTCATTGAATTGTAAATTAGATTCAATCACATACATTTTAGTATTCTAAATAATCGTATTTCAAAATACTGAAGCTTTTTTAAAAATAGCATTCATATCTCGATTCTTAGGCGGCAATTGTGGAAAACGTCATAACTGATTTCAGCCCATTTAATGTCGTTTGACGTTACCATTTCAGATGTATGTCGTATACTGTAATACATGTGTAACTCTCGTTCGACTATTTTGGTTTTGAGCATTAAAATCTTCATTTATTGTTGGTGTAACATTTTCACTGCTCAAAGTAGTAAGTATTCTGTCATTCACTTTGGTTGGTGACGTGGTCACTTCTTTATTCATTTCCATATTTATACGGCATATAAACCATCGACTTCGATGATATGATAAGCGTAACAAACGTAGAAGAATAACGAAGTTTCTTGGATGGCAGAGGACATTATTGTAACGTCGCCGTTTTTAGCAAAGATTGACCAGGCTATTTGACTTTTTCTCAGGGTTATCTCCTTTAGCCCAACGGCTAATTATAGCATACGTATACCTTGAGATACCTTTTAAGTATCCTGGGTGTATACTTGCACCCACCCGCCGTAGCGGAAGCCCAGTTTTACCGCTGTGCACTCGGTTCTGCTGTTATTAGTCTACATGCCTATAGGCACCTAGTCCAGGATGCACCATGTGAACAGTCAGGAATATAATTATTATTGGAAATTGAGATTTTATAAACATTATTCAAATCCTCATGATCATTAGCATCCGTTTGACGGCCTATCCATAAGTAACACCAAACCACTAAATCAATCGTTAATGACACTAAATGAGGGTTCTCATTCAACTTGCTTAAATGTCTACTTTAAAAAAATGTTTATTGTAAAAAATATAAGCACTACAATGAAATAATTAAAAATATTGAAGTTATTGAATGTTTTATTCAACTTTTGATTTTGAACCAATTAATAGTGAATATATCTTTATTTATGTATATTTTTCTCTTATACTGTTTACCTTTAATCTTTCCTGGATTAAGAAAACAAAATTTTACTATAATTGGAAGTTGGACGAGAAGCTATCAGTAAACTTTGATCGATTTATTTTTGTTTTAATTAAAGGTAATAAAGTTTTGTTTTAACAAAATGATTATTTTGCAATAGATTACACTTTAATTAATCATAATTAATTAATTTATTAGTTTTATACAGAACAAAAATATTTATGCTTTTGGATTTATTGAATAAATAGTATTCAAATGAAAAAATAACGTCACATAAAATTTATGTAAAAATTAAATAAATTAAGTAAAATAATTTTTTATTTATTTTATGTTTGGTACTTTGAATGTTTTACTAGAAACATCTTTCAGCAGTGGGCATTTTAGCGAAGCCGAACGTGGGCTTGCATTTCAGTGCCGGTGGTGGGATTCGAACCCATGCCCACCGAGGTCTGAATTCGAGCACTATACCGCTAGACCACCCCGGTAACTATAACGTTAAAACTAATAATCATTTGTTTATTTAAATATGAGTGTGTATAAACAATTAACTTGTGCCACAAAATATTAATTTATAATAAAATGATTTATTTAAAAGATGTTATTATGCATCAAATTTCTAGTATTATTATTATGTAAAATTTAAATAAGAAAGGTTTATACTTAAAACTTAATTGTTTGTTAAAATTAATAACAAAACAAATAAAAAAATGTTTTAAATCTAATTAAATTAGTTTGAATAAAATACATCTGTTTTTAAAATAAACACTTAATGTAAGTATTATATATATATGAGCAAGCAATGTTTTTCTATTTTTACTTTTTAATAATTGAAGTCTTGTCTTTGGTCTAAATTAGAATTATAGATTAATAATGTTAAAAATGTTAGTCTGTTTATTTTTTTAATTAACATTGCTAAGGTAGTGTTTGAAGTATGTTGAAGTAAAACCTAAATGTGTTTAATACTACTACGTAATGTTTTGAAGACTAATTTATAACACTGCAATGATTACGACACGGAATCGTTCACCTAGTGTATTTCTACATATTAGGCAATGAAATAACTGAAATAATTCATAGATATTTCAAATCATGCTTCCAGTTTATAAAACTTATTGAAAACAACACTACTTACCCTTTATATAAAACACTAAACAAAGACGGTGGTGGGAATCAAACCCTTCTCATGCACGTTTGACTCGAACGCTGTGCTCCTAAATCATGCAGGCATTTATCGCGATTGCTTACTAACCCCGGTCAATATATGAATGACGTTGTTATTAACTTATGAAAATGATTTATGCTTATTGTTTTGTGAACTCTCTCTCTCTCTCAAAGTACACTTTTTATATTATGACTCATTACACTTTGTTTAATTTTCTATTTTGTACTTTTTTTGTATTCTATTTTATGGTATTAATTATATATTATGTATGTATATGTATATGCTGAATGTACCTCCTTGATGTATTAAACTTAATATATATATATATATATATATATATATATATATATATATATATATATATATATATATATATATATATGTTAATGAAAGTATGATTGTATTTTATTTATAATAAACAGTATGTGCGTAAGCTGCTATCGAAATCAATACTGGATGAATAATGAACTTTCATGACATTACTAAATGTCAATACTTCATTTTTGAACTCTACTTTAACAATATTAATAAAAATGTATAAAAGAAATATTTTGTTGCCAAATTGTAATTTCTACAAAAAAAACCCGACTGTTTAAACGTTTTTGAAAAATAAAAAACAACTTAATTTTTTACTTAAAATAAATTATATATATATATATATATATATCATGGGTGATTTATTAGAATCGTCATATTCACTTGATTAATAAATCCACTTGGTTTCAGTCAATCATGAGCACTTTACAGCCTTTTCATCCTTGTTTGGAATCATCAGGAGTGCATACTTTTCAAGTCATATATATATATATATATATATATAAACATTGATTTATAGGATTTTCCCAGATTTTTCCGACCTTATCGTGGAGGTCAGAATGCATCTAGTTGTTTATACGCACACATTTGTATTCGAACTCAATATTGTTTAAAACTAAGTAGCATTATCGTTTTACTAATTTTGTTTGATTTTTGAATAATTTTCATTTACGACCACAATTAAGTCCACGTTCATTCGATTTAGGAAAAGTAAGATGTTTCAACGTTAGAATTATTATTATTATTATTATTACTATTATAGGTTATTATTCAGTTTTTAGTCCTTTTATTTTCACTTTGTGCCAGATCTCACATTTCTTATTAATTAACATTTGTAAAATTGTAAATTGTTTTTTTTTAATGATTGCTCCACGTTGTAGATTTGTACAAGGTTGGTTCGTCAACGTCTTTTGGAATGTCAAATGGTCTCAAGTCAAATCCCGGTTAGTGTTGTATTAAAAAATGCCTAATTGGTTTATGAATACACTTAGTGGGTCTATTCATGTTTTTAACAAGTTTTCAAAATTTGACTGTTTCTCAGTATAGTGAATTAGGGCGTTTGACAAAACATGTGTGTTAAGTTGAATCGAATGGAAAATATTAGGATTTGTGAAGGAGAAGAAGGGATTTATATATTGTTTAGCTTGTTCATAAATTTTAGTTATTCATTTTTGTTACATTCAGCTTTAATTTTGCATTCAAGATACATTTTGTCCTAAAAATTTAACAGTGAAAGAATAGTACAAACACTAGTTACAAAGTGCACTCTAGCCAAAGTTGGGGATGCTAATGATTATTAATATTTGAGTAATGTTTATAAGGTCTCAATTACGAATGATGGTAATATTCTTAACTGTTCCTTCTCCACGTAGTACATCTTGTACTAGGTACCTATAGGCATCCAATCTAATAGGAGCAGGACAGAGTGCACAGCGGTATAACAGGGCTTCTGCTTGGACGGGTAGATGTAAGCCTATATCTGGGATAGTTAAAGCGTATCTTAAAGTATATCATGTGTATCCCTTGGGATAAGGGAAAAAACCAGCAGTTTTTTTAATCTGTTTACAGTGGCGCCTTTATAAGCATGCGGTCAATTAGCCAAGAACCTTAGTTATTCTTCTTCGTTTGTTACGCTTATTAAACTACCGAAGTTGATCGTTTAATATGCGTACAAATATAGAAGTAATGATGTCGTTACCAACTACAATGAATGAATAGCCGAAATTATATTAGTCAGTGAATGATTACGAATATAAGTATTGTAGTTAAAATATTTTAATTTGTCATATTTTGATTGAGGTATTGTAAAATGGAGTTCTATTATGGATTAAGACGCATATTAACTTAAAACATACTTGGGTGTGTAAATGCACTTTATTGCTGCTTCGATAAGTATGTTGAAAGATCGATTTCTGTTTCTCTTTTGTTAATTTTTCCATTGCTCATCATTTTTGAGGTTTTATAAAGTGGCGTTTTAAATCTTTGAGTCAGGGATGTTAATTGATCCACGCGGATTTGAGTAATGCATATAAAGTATCAAACTCCAATGATGGTGATACTCCTGACTGTTATTCTTTCACGTGGTGCATCCTGAACTAGGTGCCTATAGGCCTTCTAGACTAATAACAGCAGGGACCGAGTCCACAGCGGTATAACTGATTTTCACTGGACTCCCGCTCAGTGAATGGGTGCTAGCATACACCCTAGATGCTTAAATGGTGTGTAACCGGTTAGGCTAAGGGAGTTCACCTTGACAGAAAATTAGACCTCATTCCTTATCTAGTGCAAATAATTATGAAACTTCGTTTAAATAGAAAACATATGATGGAATCAGTAACCGAGACCCTCAGGGCATCTAATCTTCTAAACTTGTCTGGGAAAGGACCGAAGCTGACGGGTCTGCATGGGAGGGTTAACAAGATTTTACCCTTGTTAACTAATAATGACGAGCCTAACTTAAAGTCACCAAGGTGTGGACGATCCTCCTCTGACGGCTCCCATGGATCTATCAACCGGCGTCATTCCTTCCATCCCTCGAAGGCAGTCTTCTTTGTCAACTCCTGTGAACATTGACGCCGTCGCAAGGAAGCAATCTTCTAGCCAAGAAAATTTATTTATTCCCCCCCCCCAAGTTTAATTAGCATCCGAAATACACTCCGCATAGGAACATGGAACGTACGGTCACTGTCATCTGTTTCAACTTAAGCATTTACTGTCGCAGAGCTAAGTCGTTATAAGGTTGACATCATTTGTCTTCAGGAAAGAAGGCTAAATTGTTCAGAGCCGTTTCGTCTTCCTACAGCTCCCCAGTCTGTTGCATTATTTCTCCCATCACCTTGTGCATTAAACCCAGCACACCACGGGGTTGCATTTTGTCTTTCCCCAACAGCTTCCGGTGCGTTAATTGACTGGAAGGGCATATCTTCACCATTAGCGTTTGCGCGTTTTAAGGTATCCAATTACTCAGTGGTCGTCATCAATACCTATGCTCCAACCAATAATTATAGTGAAAAAGAAATAGATGAGTTTTATTAGTAACTAGAAGACTTATACTCCCTACTCAAAATCTCATTTCAAATTATCGTTATTGGAGGAGATTTTAATGGCAGAGCTTGCAGGGACGATATCAACCATCCCTGGATTGGCTCTTGGACAAAATCGCACGAACAATGTGAGAACGGAAGAAGATTATATGAATTCGCGGCTAGGTGCAACATGGTTCTCACGAAGACTTTTTCCAACACCCCACGAAACATTTGACAACATTTCGTTTAAGCTGTTGTAGATATCCTTCCCAAATTGATTACATTTTGGTTAGCAAACGCTGGTTTAGTGCAATCAAGAATTCCCGGGCATACAGAGGTTGCCGAACAGGAAGCGATAATGATACCGATCATTCTCTTGTTTCGTCTACGTCTCGTAGTGGTAAAGGCTAGTCCTGATATTCCTGCTCCGGATTATTCTCTACTGGCACAGCGACTATGCTGACAAAATCTCCAAAGTCTACTTATCAGCTCCAGTTGTTGTTCCAAGTTGTGGTATGGGAATAAATCGACCCTGGAACATTTTGAAATGGAAGATCGACCCAGCTAGTTTGGTGCTCATCCGCTTAACCAACTTAAAAGGACCAAACTGGTTGTCCGTCAATTCTCGACATTTTTTATACATAAGCAAAGATATCCACGAGAAAAAGCGAAGCAAAATCATTGCGTGCGGAATTTCGAAAACGTTTTAAGGAAGATGAACACAGACACTGGAATTCTGTAGCAAATGAGCTAGAGGTCTCTGCTCGCCATATTGACAGTGGAAAAGTATACAAGAAATTGGAACAACTCTGCCGTGGTAAGAAAGTTAAAGTTGGATCATCTGGTATTTCAAACGAAGACTGGTTACTTCACTTTAACCAGACTTTAAACCATCCTAAAATCACAACAGGATGGCTGCAAGATCAATCTAGTCTTGATACAGTTCCTCCGGTAATTTATTCAATCTCTGTAGTACCTCTAACCGTTGATGATATTATGCGCATATGCAGCAAACTCGAAGCTGGGAAAGCCGCCGGATTTGACAGAATTCCTCCATATATCTTCAAATACGACCTCTTGCGGCTTACTGAAGACATCTATGGCATTATAACGAATTTCTGGGCAGCTGAGCTATGTCCTGAAAACTGGTATTGTGCTACTATTGTTCCTGTTCACAAGAAGGGAGATCGGCAAATACCTGCTAACTATAGGGGCATACGTTTACTTTGCATAGTTGAAAAGATCGCCAATTCAGCTATAATTGAACGGATTCGCTCGGAAATGGAGCAGATCATACGTTTTAACCAAATTGGTTTTCGTTCTGGTATGGGATGCGTTGATCAAATTTGCACGCTTCGACAAATTCTGGAATTTTTGCGCCCTACGTATGTAGCGTTCATAGACTACTCTTCAGCTTTCAAGTCGCTGGACAGAAAACGACACTGAATAACTATGTGACGTGACGGAACCCCTATGAAATATGTGAATCCCCTAGGTGCTCTGTACAAGAACTCAACTGCTGTAATCTGTAATTGCAACAGATCTACTACAAAGCCGTTCGAAATTTGCAGTGGTGTCCGTCAAGGCTGCGTGGCTGCTCCACTTTTGTTCAACTATGTAATTGATGCTATATTTACCAAGGTTTCTGGACAGGTGGAGGACGTGTATGTTGGTACCAAGTCCATCACCGACTTAGATTACGTTGACGATGCTGTTCTTCCAGCTGAAAATGAAGATCAGCTGCAGCGAGCAATGGATTTTCTTGTGAAAGTTTCTGGTGAATATGACCTGAAGATCAATCCCAAACAATCAGTTATCATGACGTCACAGGCTCCTGATGCGAGGATTGTATTAAATGATGCTGTGCTTCCCAATGTAAAGCATTTTACGTATCTGGGCTTTTTGATTACTTCTGAAGGTGGTTCATCTAATGAAGTAAACCGTCGAATTTGCTTAGTTGCTGCTGTATTTGGAAAACTTGCTAATCCAATATGGAGATGAAAAAACATCAATCCAAAGATATAGATGAACATTTTCTCTTCATTGGTTTGCACAGTGCTTCTGTACGCAGCTGAAACCTGGACTCTTACACTGTCAGAGATTATGAAGCTCAACAAATTTGAGGCAAGACGTCTTAGATATATTTGGCATAACACCCATTTTGCATCATCTGTATGAAGGGATTAAACAAAATAGATCAGTAACCGCCAAATTTGAGATGACCTCCAATTTCACAAACCTTCTTTGGTATCGCGATAACGTACATTGCGCTGGTTTGGTTACGTTCTTCGTAAAAATCCTGATGCAATCTCACATTCCGCAACTTTGGCTTATCCTAATACCGATTGGAAGAAAAGGAAAGGTGGTCAGAAATGTACTTGGATGGACGCTATTCTGGACGATCTTCACCCTATTTTGGCCGGGACTTTATCTTGGAAACAATGGCAAAGTCGTTGGACTGCACGCCTCTGCAAACCGTGAACAGTGGAGAGGAGTTATGCGAGATGCTTTGAGAACTTGAAACTAATAAAGAGGTGGTTTTGCCACCAACTTTTGTTATTATTATTATTATCTTTGAGCCATATAATTTCAATCTATACATCAGTGTTATGGTTTTTCATTATTAAAATATTAGTGCCTTTTGAATTCATTATTTTAAAGTGCATTTAGTTCTCAAGTGATTAAACAAGTTATGAATTTATTAGTATTTTAAAACTAGTTGTAAAAAAAATGAATTTTTTATGTATTTTAAAAACTTCAATACTCTTAGATTGTCCAAATCTCTGCAGTAGGCAATACTCTTTGAATTCATCCTTTCATTGTAGCATCGGAGCTTTTACCAATGATCTGAATAAAAAAAATTTGAAATGATAAACTTTGAATTTTTTCATTATTTATTTTTGAAAATCACAATTCGGTATTTGTTGTAGTAGTTTCAAATTATTGTTTATATTATTGCATATTAGTTTGACGACAAGTTCAAATATTTTCGTGTCAGTTTGAGTTTGAAAAGATCGATTGGCTGCAATTAATAAAAAAGAGTTTTACACAAATATTTTGGCATGTGAAACTGTATATTTAAATGTTATTTAAAAATAAATAATTTTATAACAATAATAATTAATATCTGAACACATAACTTACTTGTGTGTTTGTCTCAGATTCCTGGTCATCCCACGCATTGTCTGCGCGTTTTACACTCGTCTCACTTTTTTACACACACCGGGCCAATTTTGATTTTGCTTCAAGGTGGAGGCGTATCAGAAGCGGGTGTTTGGGCTCCACGCCTACTGTTTCATCCCCAACACGGCTTGGATTCGGGCAGTCAAATTAACTTGGTGCGTCAAGCCCACCGTCTAGGCTTTGCCTTGGCCCTCGTCAATGCCAACGAGCACGTGCCTAGCGAAGCTCGCATGGAAGCTATCGAGTCACTGGCCAATTGGCAAAAACACTTGTCGTCTTTTTCGTCCAATGCCGATTGTGCTGCTGCGACGAAATTTGGTCACGTGACATGTCCAACGTCCAAGTCACATGACACCGAGCTGGTAGATCAATGGATGGGAAATGCTGCACCGTTGTCTTTTTTATTGTCATCGTCATCATTGTCAACAACATCATTGACAGCGTCGAGCACGTCAAATTGTGGTTCAAATTTGAGTAATCAGCATGGACAAATTGACACTGGGCATTCGAGGTAATGGCATTTTTATGTATGGAACAGTTTAATTTATTTGACAACTTACTATTTGTAGGCAATATAATGTGAACTTTTGTACTTCAAGTTTGGTTCATTTTTCTTCTATTTAAATATTTAGAAGTTATTTTTTATTGTTTGATCTATATTGCAAATGTCAGATTACATTCTATTTTGTAAGACAACATTCTCACCAGGTGGTTATATAATTTATACTAATGCTTTGGCAGCTTTTACAAATACGAAACAAAAGGATATGAGGCTTTATTAATTCGTGAAGTTATTCTGATTGGAACCATTTCTTTTGATAATGTTGTATTGGTGCCAGCTTAAGTTAAAGGGTAGAAGCCAAAATAATCAGTGATTATCCCGTTGCTTTGAGGGTTAGGTTTTGTAGTCAAAGGCTTGAGATCGAAACCTCAATTGTTTTCCTAATTTTCGTTCGTTGATCTGGAAGTAGGATACTGCTTTTACAATACTAAACGTATTGGGTATTGTATAGTGAATTTATCTGTGCATCGATTGCTTAAAAGACATACCTATTTGTTGCATCTATTCGGGCACGGAATGTGACAAGTGTGCTAGTAATTTCTTTTTAAACCATTGTTTCTTATCCGCAATAAAAATAGAAACTATTTTCATTCTTTGATATTTTCGTTTTCTTGAAACAGGCATGCATATTTGGGATGTTTGGACCACATTCACTTGCTGATGAAACTTAAAACAAACTGTAAATTGTAGCAAAAACATTTGTGGTTTTTTGGATTAGGTCAAAGTTTTTCATAAAAAATAGTTTGCTCATCTATAATTGATTTTATTTGCAAATAATGTACAACTGAATTTAATCGAACAATGTATTGGGCAAAGGAACAGTATATTTTTTGAGTAGAGTATGACTTAAAATCATTTGCAGTGACAGGAAAATTCATATATTCTTACTAATTTAAATAAGTTTCAATGCATCATTATTATTAGAACTACTGTTTTTCTTTCTATTTACTTATTTACTTATAATTTTGCTTACATTATGTTTTATATTTTTTTAATATACACTTGACAGAATTATATTATATTACGTTTCGCTAATAAATGATCGAAATCTTAAGTGACTTGAACATGCATTTTACATTTTTTTTTAATTTAATTTTTTTGTTTGCTACCTTGAATGTTTTACGAGAATCATCTTTCAGCAGTGGACAATTAGCGAAGCCAAACGTGGGCCCGCGTTTTAGTGCCGGCGATGGGATTCGAACTCCCATGTCCACAAAGGTCCGTATTTGAGCGCTGTACCGCTAGACTTTTAAATATTTGCTACGTTTGTGTTCAATTTTAACATAAACTATTGAAAGTGCGTTTAATCCAAATGTAATTTTATCAAGAACTGTTCTTATTTTTCTATCACATATTTTCATTCAAATTCTGTACACGTTACTTTGTAGTTAAAAATGGTATATATTACGTATTTAGGGAATAATTGTTTTAGTATGTACATATTATACTTGAAAGGATACAATTTTGTATATTTATGATACAATTTACACAAATATGAATATTGACATACTTCAAAACCTTTTCACTTTGAAAAGAATGGGCCAAAAAGTTTGTTAGATATGATTGTACATTAAACGTTCAACTTTGAAGATCATTCATATTAGAGATTGA
This sequence comes from Cardicola forsteri, assembly GCA_025895645.1. NCBI lineage: Eukaryota > Metazoa > Platyhelminthes > Trematoda > Strigeidida > Aporocotylidae > Cardicola > Cardicola forsteri. The sequence continues at coordinate 112,887 of JAKXYG010001451.1, forward strand.
AATTGGATTTGGATTTTACCGAACCTCATCGTCGGAATCCTGGTATCCCCTTGTTTTGTTGCTAATCTTATTCTCAAACCTTCCTTCTTTCCTAACCGGACTTTGGATCAAAATACTGGTATTGCGTTTGTTGTTAATCGATAATTTAAAAATGTTGGCTAATCTGTTTTTGAACTCATTACAGTTAGTTGGGTTTTGTAGCTTACTTTAAAGGTATGCATTTTTATTGTTGCCATTATATACTTTTATGAAATACACAAATTTAAATTGGCTGTCAGTAGGTTCCATATGTAGGGCGAGAAAACTGGGAGAAGAATGAATGATGGAAATCAATAAACATTTTAGTATAATTATTCCATTTGTGGGATTATTTTAAAACAACGATTATTTAAGGCTAATAATTGATTTCTTAAAGTCCACAGAAGTTTACTAATTTTGCTCCTAAATATTTTAGCTAATAATAATAATAATCATAATAATTGTTGCTATTTTTATGTTTTTGTGGTGTGAGGTTATTATTCGTTTAAAAAGTGTTTGTGTTGGGCGTTTATCATATGTAACTGGTTTTGATTATTTTGTAACATATTTAAAATACTATTTTGGATAGCAATTGTATTGTGATATGGACAAAATCATGTTAACACGCATGATGTAGCCTATAATTTGTTTTAATTTTTTGAAAATCCGATAAACCTTTTTGATTTAATTTGTATTACTAGGGTCACATATATACAACGCAACATTCATGTTACAAGGTAGCTTGGTTTCATTTACTGCCTCTATTAATTTTGTCAACCTTATTTTTCAATTAAGTGCAAACGGCTATACCAACGCAGTGAATATTTAATTTATACATTAAAACAACAAATGAACTTTTAACGTTTTTTTGCAATTTTATATTTGAAAATATTCAAATATTTGTGATTCTTTTCTACATTTCGGGTTTGTTTTTCATTTTGGTTGCAAACTAGTTGTTGGTATTGAACACGAACATTGCTCGGTTAAGATAGTTTAATTGTATGTAAATATAAGTAGTTTTGGGTTAAATAAGTAAGTTGGTCATTTGAGAAATGTGCATATTTGTAGTATCTAGAAAAATGATTTTAAATCAATTTAAATATTGTGAATCGGTACTAACTGTTTTTAAAAAAATTATTTCCATTATTTCTTGTTTTAATCAGGATAAAAAAGGTAAAATAAGCATTTTTGGAATTGAATAAAACGGTTACTAATGAATCCTTTTATAAATTAAATTTTATTTATTTTTACTACATTGAATGTTTTACGGGCAACATCTCTCAGCAGTGGATATTCTAGCGGAACCGAACAAGGGTCCGTATTTGCCGCCGGTGGTGGAATTCAAACCCATGCCCACCCAGGTTCAAGTTGAGCGCTGTACCGCTAGACTATCCCAGCACATACAGTGTAGAATAACTTCCATACTTAAACCAAGTTGAAGATCCAAATTCTTTCTAGAAACTCAAACTAGTTTGATCGTTGCGTTTTTGTTTGGCTACTTTATTGTTCTATTTTTCGTATGTTTAAAGTTGAACAATCCAGCTTCATTTTTGTTTATGGTGTATTGTGTGTCTGTGTGTCTTTTTTAATTTTGGATGTATTTTGATGCATTCTTGATGTTTGTTGGTGTTTGTAGTTTATCGACTATAGTGGAAGTATCGATTAGTCACAAAGGGGTATCTGGATCATCCGATTTGCCAGGCATTAATTCAAAACCGCATATTGCTTCAACGTCTGCCTTATCTTGGTTACTGAATCGGTCCGTCATTAGTACAGGTTTGAATCAACAGTACAGACAGAATGACGGTCAGTTGACAAAAGCACAAAAGATTTGTGATGATTTGCTGGCCGCGGTATCGTCAACAACAACAACAACAACAAGAACGTTTCCGAAGAAAATTGTCGGGCCACCATTATCTCAATGCACTTCAGTTTTTAAACATTCAGTGGTATGGACTATACATTGTTGACAAGTTGATGCAAAAACTTTATTATCGATAGGTTTTCATTATTTGCATTGTTTACACTAATGAGGTAAAACGTTTTTTTAAAAAGTACAATTTTGTACAATTTTTACGTGTATTAATTTGGTTAAACATAGTTAAGTTAATAGAGATTTCAGTATTAAGAGGGAAGGCTAACCCCTACTTGGCACGTCGATAGTAGAACAAACATCTTTTAGCAGTGAATGTTAGCTGTGAATAAGTCTGTGTTAATGAAGTAATTGTCGATCAAATGAATACTCAAATGTTGAGGTCGTTATTGTGTTGACAAAATGGCGGCAATGGTTATTGGTATCCACCTGAGCATTGTCTCCAAGTACTCCTATTTAGAAACAGCATTGTTCGATCTGCAAGGAAAGAAGCTTGTTTGCTTTTGTACCAGGTTGGCTAATTGCGGATTACTGATCCATATACTGATGGTCAAAACTTTATATAAAAATCAATTAAATGCATTTATCAAACGGCATATTCTAGTGATCAAGTATACACAAATTGTGATGCAACTTATCATTTGTTGAACAGTACAATTCAAAATTTGGTGAACTTGTTTACATTTATTGACAATAGAATAATCTTATGTTTATGCTATATGTGCTATCACATTTGGTCTTATTTGTTATGATCTGTTTATGCAGTAAAGAGTTTTCTGTGCATTCACATTTTGTTAATGCCACTTGATAATTACATGTGCTTAAGTGAGTGGCTTTAAATTGGGTTAGGGTTAGGATCGAGTGATACGATCGACACAAGATGTTGACCCTCGTTCGGCTTCACTCACTGTCCACAGACAGAAAAATGTTTCTCATGTAACATTCAAGCAGTAATAATTAAAGAAATAAATAATATAAGGAACAAATTGATGGATTTACAATAGAGCGATTATTATAATTGCATTACATATTTTATGCAACATAATGACGCTTTACATAAATTGATCGATTATTAAATATTCTATACCGCTGCTTTGAAAATGTATATACATGTGACAATGTAAGTCGTTTGCAATTTAATTTTTTTTAGTTATGTTACTTGTTTCCTGGCATTTTGAACACGTTTTAATTAAATGTTTTGTTTGAAAATGGTGTTTGGAAATTCATTCATTCTTTTATTGTGGTTGATAATATAGTCACCTTTTCATTATTTCTATATTTGTTTCATTTTTTACAGGATGAATTATTTTCGATTTTGTATTTTAATTTCTATAATGTTAATTACATTATTATAAATTAATGTTATATGGCGCATTTATGTTGGTTTGCGTTGACATTTATTTAAATCAAGAAACTATAATTTTATTCAAAATTATGATAGCTTAATCATTTTAATTAGTTCATTAAATTTCTATATAAGAATTACAACAACAACTTAAGAATTAGTAAATTAATAATGATTATTAAAATTTTAGGTCATTGTAGCAATTTACTTCATTAAAAGAACATTTAGTTTTAATTTAATAAATGGTGGAAACATTTAAGCTATAGTGACTGCATTCTGTGCACTTACTGTAGCTATATGATTTTCTCATTTATACATACTTTTGGCAGATTATTATTGGAATTCTAATGATACCAAGGATTTGACCAATGTTTATAAAGTTTCAATTTATAATTATGGTAATATTCCTGATTGTCACCTCTATGTAGCGTAGATTGTACTAGGTACATTCATTCATTTGGTTCGTGACGTAATTACCTCTGCATTATTTCTATATTTGTACGGCACATTAAACGATCGACTTCGAAACATAGAAGAATAAAGAACTATCTTTGCTGGTAGACGTTATATTTTTGACGGCGTTATCGCTTGCAAAGAGTGACGAGGTTCCTTCATTTTCTATCAGGGTTATTTCCCTAGGCCCAATTGTATACATATACCTTAATATACCTTTTAAATACCTTGGGTTTATGCTAGCATCAACCCCTTTAAGCAGAAGCTCGGTTATACCGCTGTGCACTCCGTCTCTGCCATTATTAGTGCATGTACCTATCGGCACCTAGTCCAGGATACATCACTGTCATTGAAAATTGAAACTTTATAAGCATTACTCAAATCTTTATGATCATTAGCATCCCATTTATATATTATTGTACTGGGCAAGAAAAACCTTAGCACTCAGATTAACACAACAAGGACCGAGTGTACAACGGTAGAACTGCAATTACACTTTGGTAGATGTGTTCAAGTATACACCCAGGGTACTTAAAGCGTATCTTAATGTATAAGTATACAATATGTAGCCGTTTGATCAAGGGCGGTAACTCTGACAAATTATTAAGCGGCCTCGTCAATTCTGGCGTTGTCACAAGGATGTCGTTTATTCAGCAAGAAACTTCGTTATTCTTTTACATTTGCTACACTTCTGAAGCCATTTAGTTGGTATCAAGTTTGTCAAATTTGACCAAAAGATACATTTGTCAGTGATTGCTGTATTAAAAAAGTATGGAAATATAATTTTGTTATTTATTTTTATTGTTATCAACAATACGTTTTTCTATTTTGAGATTTTTTTGTACTTCTTAAGTCAACCACTACTGTCACACATCACACGCCAATGGATTGCCAACATTCCACCATGGCCTCAAATAACACAACATCTATCAGCCGGATTGCTCCAATTTATTCACGGTCGGGTCAGTTGGGAAATTGTCCCGAAAGTCTTGCGACTTTGACTAGAGGCAGTCAGAAATTTAAAGCGCCAATAAATTGTTCCACGTTGGATTCGAGTTTAATAACCGACGGAAATTATCCCAATGGAATAGCGGCGGCCGAAGAAGAACATGAATGGGGAAATTCGAAAATATTTGGGTCGATGAATTGCACTAGTCATGGTTCATCGTCAAAGGTATGATATTTAGTCAGTAACGACTTTGTTGAATGATTTTCATTCAGCACGCAAATAGCATATATATACACTCAAATATCAATTCATTCGTTAATTCATTTTTAGGAGTACGAAATCAGTTTAGAAGATCGTCTGTACGGCATTTGGCGTCAACTTGTTCCCCATTGCAAATCGAAATGTATATTCGTTTGGGCTCATCAACAAGGTGCCAGTGCTTTTGTTCATCCATTGAAACCGATGCCCGGAACATTGAATGGCCAATTTCCTTATACAAACGGCACAATGAAATACAAAGCCCACTTGGATGAAACGTTTTCCGCCCAGTCAGATTCCAGTTGCAAAATGGACGTCGATTCTAATGGAGATCAAAGTAAAAAGCCATTGGGTTCAGTGTCACAAGTTGAAAATACAATGCATCATGCTAATGTTGAAAATTTGGTTTCCAGTCAATGTATCCAGTATGATCGAAAAAGGCCATTTTGTTTGTTTGTTTATGTTGGCATAATTGTTCATTTTTTGTTAATCAGTGCACTGTATAAAACCATAAAATCGTCCATTTTCTGAATCTGACGTACTAATTGGGTATTGTGGTTTGGTCGAAGCTGCATTGTACTATCTACTATCACTACCAAACGGATACTCAGGCGTTAAGGTCGTTAACGCGTTGACAAGAAGGCGACAACGGTTATCGGTGTCACCCTGAGTATTATCACCAAGCAGCCCTATTTAGGGACAGCACTGCTTGCTCCACTTGGAGAGGGCCTAGAAAAGGTGGTTTAAAAAATTATGAAATCTTCTCACCAGAATGGCTGGCCGCAGCTAACTGGTCCTGTCTTTCATGATTGAAACTATCTAATCAATTAAATGCCGTGGTCAACAGGGCAGATACTGATGACCAAACTCCAAAAACACCATTTTTCAGAGCTCAAACAAGGCAGAATGTGACTGGCGACGCTACTGCCTGCTCTGTAGATATTACTCGCGATAATGCACCGGTTTTAAATCTAGAGTTGCCTATTAAAACCAAAATGTCCGCTTAACGTTGGCTTATGGAACGTGCGCTCATTGTCGACACTGGCTGCGCAAGTTGTGTTGCTGCTGAGTCTAACCGTCATAATGTTAATATTCTATGTGTTCAAAGAAACCCGTCATTCAGGAACTTGTGCTATAAAATTACCTTCCCAGGATCAACCTTTTGGCCTTCTCAATGTGATGTTTCTGGACCCGCCAAATATGGTGTTGCGATCATTACGTCCTCAATTGCGACGGAAGCTCTTATTGATTGGTGCCCTATTAATTCAATTATGACCGCCCGTTTTTCAGACTGGGAATTTAATTTTAGGTATAGTAAATGTATACGCTCCCACATCCAAGTCACACAGAGTTAGAAATACAAACATTTTATGAACTATTGGCGGCCACAACTACTAATTTAGAAAACAAATCGAATTTTATAATGGTAATGGGGGATTTAACGCTAGGTTAAGTGCTGCTTGCTGCTCAGCAGTTGGTAAATGGACATTTAGCAATAGCAATTGCTCAAACGGTGACTATCTTAGTACCTATACGTTTACAACATGATTTAGTAGTGACTAACACGATGTTCCAACATCATCCACGTCACTTAACCACGTATAAGAGACAAGATTGCCGCTCTCAAATTGACTACGTTCTTGTCTCTCGTAACTGGTTTCATCAATTAAAGACGTGCGTGCATTCCACGGCTGCTGTACTGGAACCGAAAAATGGAAGTGATCACGGGTTATTAAAGTGCATACTCTCATAGAATTTCGATCCAAACGAAAGCACTTTAATCGCCTAGACTATAAATCTATTAAAAATGCGTCCCATATTCAGGAATTATTTGAAAAAGCATATGTAAATGCTGGTCCTTCCATAAATAATAACAATAAGAGTAGAACATAATTGGAACTTAATCACATCTAAACTAAATGCAGCCTTTAGGTTATTACCCAGGAAACTCAACATACAATCAAAATTTCAGGTTTCCAACTCCCACAAAAGTATTACGAAATGAATTTTTGAACAAAGACCAGCACAGAAAATTGAATAGAAACAAGAAGATACAGGAATATATAACGAATACAATAATGATCATGAGAAATATTGGTCGCATGTAGCTGAGGAATTAGAAAATGCTGCAATGCGTAACAATACTCAAACCTTATTCAAGAAGATTAATGGTTTGCAAAGGACATTCCTTCCAAAATCAACGCTCATTGACGATCTCTGCAGATCAATGGACATCACACTTTGCAAATTACTTAATCCCATCAAAAGACGAAGCGGCGAAGGTTTCCAACCAACTCCATACACAGCCCCCTGATTCCCCATACGTAGTTTCGATGAAGTCCCCCTCGCACGAAGAAATTATCTTAGCATGCCATCAACTGAAAGATGGAAGGCTACAGGTAGATGGCATACCAATAGAAGTTTTAGAATGGCGGGATAAATATTATCAAGATTTATACTCCTTAATAAACTCCATTTGGAAAAAAGAGAAAATTCCAGAAGTATGGACACAAGCTATTATAATCCCAATCCATAAGAATGGAGACACAACAGACCCCGCTAATTATAGAGGAATCAGTTTACTTTGTAGGGCTTCAAAAATTTTGGTAAATATTATCTTACGCAGGATTCGTGGTGAACGGGAGCGTCGAACACGAGCCGAACAGGCTGGATTTTGTCCTGGGATGGGATGCATCGATCAAATCCATACTGTTCGTAGAATGTTAGAACTTTGATCGCGATACCAACAGCCTACATATTGTGCATTTATTGATTATTCAGCCGCCTTTGATTCTGTTGATCGCAACCTGCTGTGGAATCTTCTTATTGCAAAAGGAATTCCTGCCAAGATTGTTAACATTATTAAATCGTTATACACGTCGTCAAACGCAGTAATACGGAATAGAGATTCTTTAACAAATGCAATTTACATAAATTCAGGTGTCCGCCAAGGATGTGTTTTAGCACTCACACTCTTCAATTTTGTAGTTGATGACATCTTTGATAAGGTATCCCAGTCATTTGAGGGCTGTATAACTCGTGGTGGTCGCAAGATAGCGAATCTTCAATATGCAGACGATGCGGTTCTTATGACAGAAACCAAAAAAGATTTACAAAATGCGGTTCTATTTACTCAAAAAGCCTCAGATAAATACGGTTTATATCTTAATACTAAAAAAACGGTGGCTTTAGCAAACGTCCCCTTTAGAAATTCAATTACTGTTAATGGTAGCCCACTCCCTGTGGTTGATGAATTTACGTATCTAGGCTCGGTCATAGATAATAAAAGATCCAACTCTTCAGAGATTTGGCGACGTATTCACCTTTCTGCTGCAGCCTTTGGGAGTTTAAGTAAACCTTTATAGAACAAAAGTAATATTTTTATTAAAACCAAGATTAGAATATATAAGAGTTTTGTGCGTTCCATTCTTCTTTATGCATGCGAAACTTGGACTCTCACCCAAGCGGATACACAAAAGCTTGTTCATTTTAAGCAAATCTGTTTAAGATTTATATGGTTTCGCTCGTTGTCCTCTATTAAACACACTCATTTAATAACTAGTAAAATATTTTGACCATTCCCAGATATTTGTAAGTCTCTTAACATTTATTGGACATGTATCTCTAGCAGAGTAAAAGAAAAACGATTAAAATGGATTGGCCATATTTTACGTAGATCACCCACTCATCTAGCCAGAATAGCTATGGAAGCCCATCTATTACCTGGATGGAAAACAAAGTCAGGCGACCAACGGAAAATTTGGACAGATATTGTAGAATGCAAACTCAGTCCTTTTATTTATGCTAAGCCCACTCGTTCAAATGAATTATTTAAATGGGCGTCCGTTTGTTTACCCTATGCAGCCAACAGGGATCATTAGAGGGTTTAACTCGGGATGTAATTAACATTTAATGTCAGCACACCCCAAGTGTCGTTCTTTGAGTACACACTACAAAAGTTGACGTTTTTTGCAGACGTTTTGGTTTTTTTGGACTACCCTGAGTGATAATAACCGGTGGGGGATGTTTATCCCCGATGATGATGATGATGATGACTACCTTATCCTACAACAACAAAAGTTGGTGGCAGAGCCACTTGTTCACTAATTCCACGTTCGCACATGACTCTGAATTAGTTTACAAAGAGATTGTTGAATGTGAATTGAACTTGGGATAGATGAAGTTTTCTCGTGATGACGCAGGAAGTGAGGAGGTGATCTTTGTAGGAATCGGGGGTTGATATCGGTTGACGGATTCACAATCCTAACCGGATACATTGAGATACCTTTTAAGCATCTTGTTTATATACTAGCACTTATTCACTGAGTGGGAGTCCAGTAAAAACTCGAATATACCGCTGTGTACGTAGAGGAGGAACAGTTAGAAATATTACCATCATTAGAAATTGAAATTTTACAAGTCTTGCTCAAATACTCAGTTTCATTAGCGTTCCATTACAATATTGTAAGGTGATTCAAGCTTAGACAAGAAGTAATACATTATTGATTTGGGTACCAATCTGTGATTGCTAATTGACAATATGCTTTATAATAGTTGTATTATATTTTAGCTGTGGTTTATGATTATTTTTATTTAAGCAATTTCCTCTTATGCATTTCTACAGACGTCATCAATCTACGTTCTACGGACATACACGAGAGTTGTTCAAAATGTAATACCTTTTAGACGTTTCAAATTTTACATTGCATGCATTTTCTGTATTGTTACCAGTTCATCCTCTATTTCACAACCCAATTCATATCAATCATCAAATCGCTGTGATTTCATCATTTCCAAAGTGTCTTCAACACCCACTCCTCAACTTGCTCCTTCTTTCGTTACTTTGCCCCCAACTACAAGTCCTCCAGTAACTTCAATTGGCCACAACATATCTTCTCCAAACGACTGTCCAACAACAACTACGACTAGTACTACAACGACTTCCCATTTCGCTGCAGCAGTTGGCAAACGCAAAAGGCATTTGTCTGCCGATTCTATCCTAACCGCCAACACAACGACGCATGCGACTGACCGTCGACCAGTGGGCAAGTTGACAACTGCCGATTTGCCCAATATAAACCCACCCGAGTGGAATTCGCACATGTTGGAAAATTGGGCCAAACACGACGATGATCTGTTCGGCACGACGAACGAAGGCCAACCTCTTTCAGGTGCCAAAGGTCTGTTTGTCATATGTTTATTTATTCGGATAGATAATAGTAATGATAATAATAATAATAATGGATTGGGGCATCGTCATTATTAGCCATTGTTCACAAAAATTGGTGAATTTGTGTCATAATTGTTTCCCGTAAGAAACTAATTATGTACAATTTAAGATGTGTTTTAGTATCCTAGGTGTATGCATGCATCCATCCACCAAAGTGGATGTCCAAATGTACTGTTTTGCACACGGTCTCTGATCCATTTTAGTCTACCACATTCACCTATTCATTGTTTCTATACTTGTACGCCATATTAAACGATCAATTTTAATGACTTAATAAACATAACAAATTTAGTCTAAAAACGTTTCTTGGCTGGTAGACGGCATCTTTTTGAGGGGTTATATCGCTTAACCTAACAGCTACATACATATACATAAATATACCTTTTAATTACTCGCGGTGTATACTTGCGTCCATCCGCACAAGCGAAAGCCAAGTTATACCGCTGTGCATTCAGTTCCTTCTGTTATTAGTCTAGATACCTATGGGCAACTAGTTCAGGATACATCACATGGAGGATGAAGAGTTATTAAGATCACCATTATCGGAAATTGAGACTAGAATAGTTAGGTTCAGCTTAAAGCTATATTTTTCATTGTTTACAGATGAATTGAATGGATGCTAGTAATGCGGCGTCAAACATGGTGAGAATTATGATAATTAAGCCAGATTAGATAGATCAATCATCTATTAATTGCTCATTACGATTATACTGAAAATGTTAGCGTTAATTATTTGTAACCCAATTAGTATTACTTGAAACTAATATAGATTCGACTATAAATTCACCGTTTTAAAGATGCAGTAAATAACATTCACCAGAATTGTGCGGTATCCAGTATCTTTATTTTGCCAAAACATGAACCGGTGGCAGAATTTATGACTGTTATCATATTTGATTTTATACATTACTTTTTGATACATTATCAATAATAATAATCATTCAACGATAAACTTGCTGTATTACTTTTAATTAAATTTTAAACTAATTTTAATGGCGACACATCTTTAAAAAACTGGTTGAAATAATTACTACAGAGTAGTTTATTAAAGTTTCGACTAAACTTTTTTATTTTGTGTCTATTTTACTCAAGCACACGCCAAATTTTTGAACAAATCTTTTGACTACCTTGCCAAACATTTTGAAACCATTAGTCGTATTTATCATAATCAATACCTATACAGTTTTATGAAATGACATTACCGCAGTCTTTAATTTTATGGTTTCCATGAGGAGAAATGTTGAGACTTGCGCCAACAAGTTGCATAACGTTACATTTCCGTTTAAATCAAAGATATATCGCGATAGAAGTTTAATTCTTCATCTTGAATGGAGCGATACATTTTAATAACATGGTCACATTTTCTTCACTTTTAATTATCTACTCAATTATTGACATTGTTCCGCAGATACATCCTTTGCCGGACGTTTGTGGATCGATCGAAGAGTGTACGGGCAGTGGCGTTGCCATGTAACTCCAGCCGCATCTCGCCAATCATTTTGGTTTCCCACTTCAATTTCGTCCGGTAACAATCAGTCATTTCCCGAATTTAGCGGAACGCCCCACGATGCACGCGTTTTGGCCAAACACGGAGGCATCGTACCGAAGTCGTTGGGTGTTTGGGCGGATCCAATTTCTTGTTTGTCGTCCAGCAATTCCGACGACAATTTGAATTTCAAACTCCGACTAGCCCGAGCGTGGCAGCGCAAAAGCGAACGATTTTGGCACGATCTAACTAGCCGTGTCAAAGGCATCGTCTTTACCGACTCGCCTGAGACTCTCGACTTGCGTGCAGCTGGTGTTGGATGGGGATTGAATGTACTTTGTGATTTGAATCCTACTACTTCTCTATACAAACCTTTTATCTATGGTAATAATGAACCTCCAAAGAAAATTTTACAAGTCAGACAATGGTTAAGTCAGGTATGCCGTGTTTCAATTAATAACATGATTGGGTTTGATAGATTTGGTAAAATATCCTATTTGCTTGAAAGCGCTTAGTGCAGTCTTTTTTTTATTTTTTTAAAAGATGTAGATGAATGGATTCATGTTTAATGTAATTTTATGTGAACTATTAAGAACTGCATAATCATTGTTCATCTAGAGACCTCATTATTGAATTTGATTGATGTAATATGTCGTTTTCAAATTCATATGTTAATAGTTATATAATCCAAAATTTGAATAAAATAGTGAATCTGGTGTCATCTTAACAGCTTGGATACTAAGGATCATCGACATGTTTTTTTAACTATTTTTAAAAATATTAAGTCACATTATGTTTTAAAATCAAAGTGAATTTGTTATTTTGATTGTCAACATAACATATATACATCCCCATCAAAAAATATATCCAAAATGTAGCTAATAAACTAAAACGTTTCTAGTAACTTTATAACTTAAATAATATTATATATATATATATATATATATATATATATATATATATATTAAATATTAAATAAAACAAAACCATTAAAACAGATAAGGCATTTACTAATAAGTCTGTAAATTCAATCTCTCTTATTTTGTCCCACAACAAAAAGAATTCGAAAAATTACGTCGCAGCCGATCTACCGTTGGGCACCGAACTGAATTCAGCAATCGGCCAAGAATCTTATGCAATTCCATTAATTTCGGCAGGTAACACTTACACGATACTTTTATTATTTTTTTAACCACTTTGAATGTTTTGACGGGAAACGCATCTTTCGGCAATGGACAACATTTTAGTGAAACCGAACGTGGGCCCGTATTTAGTGCCAGTGGTGGGATTCGAACCCATATCCACCAGCTCCAAGTCGGGCTGGACTACCATCACACTTAATTAAAAACGACTATAGGACCGTTTGAGTACTGTGTGTCGAGCATCAACTACTTTACATTAACAATTTGTGTTGAAAATCCCATCTTCTGTGGAGCATAGTAACAGTTGTTATTTAATTTAACATATATGGGAAGTGTTTGTTGTGTGCGTATAGGTACAAAAATCCACATACAGCAGCCTAGTTGGAACCATCCCAACAGTTGATTTACTTATCGGCAAATGATCTGAGACCAATCTAGATTGATTGCATTTCTCAATCAGAGTATGATTAGTGAATAACGAATCAAACCTTGTTTCCTTTTGTCACAATAGTTAATAAGCTAAGAATCGAATATACACCCTCTATCCAACAAAGATAATGCCGAGTTACATGGTTAGGACATGTAGTATGATTGTCATTTTTTAATAGAACAACAGTAATGAAAATGAGCAAGTTGCGTTAAAATGTGAAACTGTACATCAATAGTTGACTTCTCACATTTTGCTGAATACCCACATCCAATTTAAATGCACAATTGGACATCCATTTGGGCATAATTAGAACACACGGAAAACAGAAATCAATGGATGGCTGTTGTTTGAGACATACCTAAGTCCTAACAATTTATTTCACTAATATCGTTCAATCCATCAATAATTATTTGAAACTGGCACTACGTTCTAGGTACAACCGAACATGATCTAATACCGAAATACGTTTTGGACGATGTTTTCGACTTTTTTCAAACCAAACGAAACGAATTCAATCAAACGTCGACGGCGAGGCCTATCGACGAAACAATACTCACAAGATTGGACAAATCAGAATTAGAATTGAACTGTTCTAAAGTTGAACCATGAACACGTACAGATTACTAGTTGTGAAGAAGCATAAAAAACTGAAACGTTCTAAATAAATTAATCAGTGTATGTTATGTATGTATGTATGTATGTATATTCGGCAATATATTCTACGGTTGAAAAAGAAACGTGTGAGATTTTACGGAGCCAAAACCATAGTCAATCCTGCAGCTATCAATACGCCAATTGAAAGACCTAATGCCAAATAGATGGATAAGGCCACGCCAGCACTTTCTTCCCTTCCACGACTAGCAAAGCTTTGTTAAGGAAAAACAAAAAAGAAATAAAATTTCAATGGATCAAATAGTTGTTTGTTATAAAACCTAATAATTAATTTATTATAGTCAATAAGGTGATTATTTAGACTCAACAAAAATCTATTCTAATCATTAAACGTTTATAGTTGAATCTACTGAAATCTTTAATAACAAACAGTAAACGTGCTAACAATGACCAACATTAGTTAGGCTATCTAAATTGAACAATTACATTTACCACATTCAGACTTATTATGAACTATTACCTTTAATAATATTGTGACGAATGACATTAATGAATAATATTTTGTATGGCAATATTGATTTGAAATTTAAACAAGTATGTGAAAAAACAGAGTATGACAAAGCAACTGATCTAAGGCAATCGCATTTACTATTTAGTATTTTATAGTGTATCAGATAAGATACAAATGAATAACTAAAACTTTCATATACGACCACATTCTTTAATATTTTATGTTATATTTTGTATTGATGATTGTAATCAACCTTCCATTATATACTGTTTGTCATTTAATGTAAAATTAAAGAATACTAATATCATCGTTATATATATATATATATATATATATATATATATATATATATATATATATATATATATTCTTACCTTGGACCGTACATCATAGCGAGAGTCATTAGGTAGCCGGTACTAAGACCAATAATAATGACACCTATGTTTGAAAAAGCATCATGGACAAAATATACTGGTATATTTGCGCGAGGAAAAGTGTTGCAAAACATAAAGAAAGGAACCAGGATTATACGTAGAATCACAAAAAAAACCAACATTTTAAATTGATTTCTTCTGGGCTGATTAAAAAAAAGTAAAACAGTTCCGTTACAATACATACATATAACAAAAATGCATTGTATATATATATAACAAATTATTAGTAATATTTTGAATGTATAGTATAGTGTTGGTGTATCTGTCCATAGACAAACGATAAAAACTGAAACTCGGAAATCAAATTTCTTAGTCTAGAGTTCCAAGTACTCCGCGACTAAAACAATTGTAAGTATTGTTTGAACCGCACAACAATGTTTCGTTTAATGTTGCAAATTATTGACATATCTATACGCACGATGTGGCAATATTGAAATATGCAACCAAAGTTGGACCAAGTCAATCAACACTCATTCATTCATGTCTGAACAATAGTCAAAACAAACAACGAATTGCTTACCCATTTCAATAGACCGGCTAGAAAACGACCAACATAATCGCAGATGTTAAATAATAAAAACACCATCACGGGACCATAATATTTATCTGATATTTGCGAAATTGTAACAAAAACACAATTTTATAATTTGAGGTTTGCTTTAACAAAGTAGAATATTCATATAATGGGAATACGTTCAATTCAATAGCATGATATAGATACAACGAAATACAAAGTGAGTGAGAGTTTAAGCAAATGGGTGTATTTATAGTTCTGTCAAATTTGAGTAATTTGAAAATAGTCAGAATGAACAATATAAGCAAGAGTATTTCGTCACGATGCAAGACTTGCTATTTTTATTTCATTTTCACTACTTTTGATATTTTACGGTAACCATTTTTCAGCAGTGGACATTTTAGTGGAGCCGAACGTGGGCGTTTAGTGCCGGTGGTGGAATTCGAACCCACGTCCGCTCATGTTCATGTCGAACGCTGTACCGCTAAACCACCCCGGCATTTGAGGTTTTAATAAAACCAATAACTTAAGCTTGATAGTAGAAGTTTCGTATTCAGTAACTTTATATTCTACGCCAAAGTACTATGTGACAATCGATATACGAAATTGAAACAAGCAATTGAGTAGATATTATTTGTCATAAATTTTTTTAGAAATGAGGATTACTTATTATAATAGATGATAACGTTCATTATTTTTCTTGATCCAATTAAATTGTTACCGCTACATACTGCTAACCAATGTACATTCAACATTAATTTCATCAATCGCAACTATAACACACTACATTTGATTATATGTGAATCAAAGTTGATCCACATATGAAACGATAAAATATTGAAAACATATTAAATAGGGCAAAATCATTACAACTCACCTGTCCATGGATCATCTTTTGCATAGTGTTGCGGCCTGATACTGACAATCACCGCTGGAAAAACGGACAAAGTAACTGCCATGGTGATGATTATACACAGACCGGGCAAAAATATTTCCTTCATCGATGAAAACATTTTGGAAAATAAACTTCGATCATCATTGTCCAAATTGTTTTTAGTGGAATCCCCTAGCTGACCATTTTCATCCAAAAGCACTGAGTAAAATTAATACATTAGAACAATATTGCACATTTCTTATAAATTTTGTTTGGAAATTGTTTACATTTCGAAGAAACAAAAGCCTTATTGGGAAAATTATAATAAACATTCAGATCAATAAGAAATCTTTCGATCAATAAAACACTAACCATTCACTTCTAATGCAACCAATTATTTTTTACTGTTTTGAATTCGTTCTTAATAAACTTAACCAATAAAATTGTAATTTTTAACCATAAAATTTTGTAGACGTTAGACTTAGAATATTAATCCTGACAAAACTTGAGCGGGCACGTTTATTCTTGTACATATTAGCGCCATCGCAGCAATAATGTCTATAAACGAATAAACTTCATTACTTTCCTACGTTTGTTGCGTAGGCAAGGGTTTCTTTGCATGTAAAAGGTTGGAAACAGTTGTTTAAAATCATCTGCGAATAGTAATGAGGCTACCATGTCACCAATATATGCATTTATTCATTATTTCGTTTTTTATTTTATCTGAGATACAAGGTAACTTAGTGGTTAGTGGGACTTTGTTCTCCCAATAAAATAGTTGTAATTTGAACTTGGAAATGATTCGTTTAAACTTGAACACTATTGTTTACTTATTTGTTCGTCATTTATTTAATTTTCATTGCTTAAATGTTTGACAATGAACAACGCCTTGAAGGAAGTTGTTTTGCAAATGATTACCCATCCAGTTTTCAGTTTAGTGCTTTATCCACCTGTGTCACCCCGACAGCGGGTTCTTCAACAGATATAGTACAATTATGCTTAGTGTAACTTCCAAATAAGTGTATCTAAACCAACACTAATAATAATGTCAACAATAATAAGCAGAAACATGATAAACTTATATATATACAAAAATAACGTCGAGAAAATTATTTTACCTTCATCGACCGATTCGTTGCGCCAAAAATAAATAAAATGAGGCTGTTTAAAAAGAGTAATCAATAAAATTACATTTTTCATTAATTAAGTAATTAGTTCAAATTATGATTTTAAAATACATACATAACAATAATTGTATTCAAGACAAAAACTGTTGATAATTTAAAATGCTCTCAACCACAATATGAAAAACATATAATGTCAAAAATGCAAAACCAATTTAAAATAACGTAATAATCCTCAATGACTAGTTAATATATAATTGGTAATCATTAATAATTATGTAATGCTCAAAACCATTAGCATTAACATTTTACAAGCACGCAAAAAAATCAATACTAAACCAATAAATTAAAAAGAAAAGTCACCGATATTGCACAACTTACAAATTTCCAAAGCATCAAAAAAGATACTATTGCGACTGTTATGAGAAGTAAACCAATGATAAAAAATACCATAGCACTAATCTTCAAATCGTTTGATAAAGTAATAGCCACTATGTTACACACTGATGACAAAACACCGGCAATTGCCTGAAACAAAATTGAATACACGTAAAAAGTACAGAATTATTAACAATTTCGTCTTCAACATTACTAATGTAATACAATAAATCACTAGTATTATTGACTACAATGGTTCCACAAAAATAATTTCAACACTAGTGCAAACACATTATCAACATTAATAATATTATGCAACAATAGTTTATCATTCTAACCTAAGGAATATATATATATATATTATTAACCAGTCAAAAGCGTTGAATGTGTCCATCCATCTAACAGTTAACCAACGCACAATATTAGCGTTTCTTCCCACGTAAATCTTAGCTTCCGTTACCATTGTTTTGAAAATCAAAAGTTTAGCCTATTGATTTATGTGACCTAAGTTGGACTTGCAAAAATACCGATTATCCTTTATAAAGATAGTACGCAGTTTAAAAACATTTTGCGACATAGTTTATTAAACATTGTGAAAATAGTTTACACAAAAATAGAATAAAAAATAAAGTGTTTCAAATAAGCCATTTAACAAACTGCATCACATAATATTGAATGTAATTTATTGAAATTTGGTTATTCGGTCTTTATTCTTTAAATAATAAATTGATATTTAGCAAACCCAAACAAAAGCCTGCATTTAGTGGCGGCAATGAAGCTCTCACCTAGTCTAGAGTCTAATATGCTAGCCACCACTGCTATATATATATATATTAACCATGCATTAAAAGTTGTAACATATTACCTGAAAACGTTTTCCTAATTGATACAATAGTTTTATATTGGCAATAAAAATGGAAAAACAAATATTACCAATATAATGTAACCATATAACAGTAATATAAATAACAATACATGCTTTAAACGATTAACTATATGTATATATATATATATATATATATATATATATATATATATATATATATATATATATATATATATATATATATATATATATATATATATATATATATATATATATATATATATATATATATATAATATTATACAAAACCCTTTTGTTTTAAAAATAAGCATGGGGCAATAAGACAACAATTACAGCAAAACAACAACAAAGTCTCGTTGGCATTGAAGATTCTGTAAATCGAAGATTGAGTTTCCTTTCGGCTTTCACTCAACCCTGTGTAACTTTGTTATCTAGATACGTGCGATCACTTCTTAGCCGTTGTTTGCCGGAATGACATCCTCTTGATAGTTTCCGTAGCAGTATAATTTTTTTACAAAACCAGGTTGCAAAGCTTGCGCTCAAACCCTCCTCCTTTATCCAGGCTTGGGACTGGCTAGATTAAATCATTTCTAATCCAAACTAGGCGTAGTTCCAATTATATAAGTTACTATAAAATAGATTCAATAATTCCTGCTAAATTTGTTAGAAGCAAAATTGTTTACTTCTTTCTTAATTGCAAAATAATAATGCAGTTCTATTTTGATAATTCAATACTAACATCCTATATTATTTTTGCATAAAAATGACCTCCTTTATTCTAATTCCTTAATGCCAAAAAAATAACAAAATTGTTTTCGCAATTCTAATTACTGGTATTATCAAAATAAACTGTATAAACAATTAAACGTACGTTTTGTTATTTAAAAATAAAATTCTTAAAAATAACAAATTTTTAAAACTATTGTCATAAGTAAACTAAATATAAAAACATCTCAGTTTAAAAAAAACATTTTTAAACAAAAACAATATATCATCGCAGCCATTATTCAGCTAATATTTCATATTTTAATAAATGTTTTACGTAATCAGAAAAATAAAGGTAATCTTTTAAAATCTTTAAATGTAATCCGTTAAAATGCATTGCGTTACATCACTAAAATTACAAATATAAAAATACAAATTTCTATTAAGCTCAAACTAAAAGCTTTAAATCATTTTGTAAAATGTGATTAGTAAAATATTTTATTTAGAAACTATAAATTTAAGTTTATTGTTAATCTTTTTAAATATTAACATTTAAAAATTATCAAAATTATTTCAAAAAACTTGTTACTGAAATAAAAGCAAATCGATATTTAATAACTTTTACATTTGTTAGATAAATAACAAATAATTCTTATGTTATATTAATTATTAGATTTATGTCCATCATATTGTTCTGTTAAACAACAGCAACAAAATTGGTGGCAAATCCACCTCTTTATTATAAGTTAAAAGTGCATCCAACATTAATGTTAATGCATTCTTAATATATTAAAATAACAAACAATTTTAAGGGTTTCTCTAAAGGTTTTGACTAAATTTCTGATAACTTAAAATTTTAAAATAGTTAATAATATTTTCTACAAATCATTGATTACCAATATAATCAAATGTTTTTAATTGTATATATCAAAGTGACCAATATATTATTTATAGGATTTCCGCTGCACATTGTTTTAACAAATTAACATCTATTTTTTTAATTGTTTACTGATTAAGTGGTTATAAAAATGTACTTCCTAATTTCATTTATAGCAATGTAATGTATACAATAAACATTCAATTCAATTAAAATTTAATGGTGCAGTATTAGATTAAATAATTAATAACCTATTTTCCTATAGTAAAAATTAATAAATACATATCAAACAATTCTTTTTTATGAATTCATGTCCAAAAAAATCTCATATGCGGAACAAACACATAAATGTAATAATAAATCATAACAGAAAAAAGAAATTCTTAAAATAGGGTTACGGCTTAAAAAGATTAACAAAATCAACTAATTTTTTATTTGGATTAACTTCATTTGCCCGATGGTTACATATAGCTCAAGGTCTAAAAGGGGACTTGTTAATAAACTCTTGTTTTTCATTTTTTTTGTTTTAACTTGAAATATTTTTTCCCAACAAAGTAATTATGCTAAGATAATATGGGTTATCTACTCTTAAAGTTAATTATTTTTTTAAGTTTTTTATAATTATAAATATTTAAGTACATTCAAAATTTTGGATAAACAGAATTCAAATAGGTGAATGGTAATAGTTAAACTTAAAAAGTAGATACATATTAAGTTAATAAAATAAAACGATCACGCAACAATACTTTCAAAAAACATCTTATTTCTTTACATAATTTTACAAGTGTTTACACATCCCAACGCACGTTATTGCATGCATTTTACTTAAAGGAAATTAATTAGTTATACATTTTTAAACAAAGTATAATGTAATTATTCAATTACTCTCAGTATACACTTATACCTGTCAAACAAAACGGAAACCTAGTTATAACATTTTGTACTATGTCAATGATCTGTATTAATCTGAGTGTAAAATTTACCACATAAAAATACAAAAATAGAATTACTATTATATTTAAAAAATAACATTTTATAGTTATTTCTCAAAACTTAAACATTATTAGTATACCTATATCTAGCGAAAAAATTGTAAAACCTCACCAAAGTGGTTAAATCAAGTTGTTGTGTTTAGCAAGTTTAATATTTTGATGCTTTTTAAAATCCTAAATATTTATCAAAACATAAAT
The DNA here is from genome assembly GCA_025895645.1 of Cardicola forsteri. Lineage (NCBI taxonomy): Eukaryota > Metazoa > Platyhelminthes > Trematoda > Strigeidida > Aporocotylidae > Cardicola > Cardicola forsteri. The sequence goes on from JAKXYG010001451.1 coordinate 134,137, forward strand.
ATTAGAATTTGTTTTAGTAAAAATATCTTAAAATAATTCATAATTAAATTTTGAATTCCAGTAAAGCAACAGTGTAATAACTAAATAAAAACATTTAAAAACTTTAATATTGGTGTCAAAACTTTAGTTGATCTTTTAATTTAATTTCAAAGCCGTTAAAATTTCACGTCCTATCATTAGCACCAAATACAAACCGTCATTTATAAATACATATTTAGCACAGCCAAATGTTTATCTTGTATTTATCTTGTTTTGTATATAAAAACTGCGCACATATTATAAAAAATTAACTTAACTTTTAAATCAATAATTATATATACATGTATATAAACAATGTAATAAAAAGCTTACTTGACCTTCTAATACAGCTTTTATATTAACTGGAGGAAGTCTTGCAGCTATACCAAAGGTGCTACCTTGTATAAGAGCGACACTGACTGCAAAATAGTACAAACAACTTAAACTTACTATTAATAATTATTACAGATATAAATGTTAAAGCCAAAAAAGTTGAAGCGCCTAAAATATTTAAAATATTCACAACTTACTCAATTCAATATATATAAGAATAATGGTAAACAGGATAAAAATAAACACAAATACTCCTCCAAATAAAAACATTTTAACTAAAGAAAAACTAAAAAAATATTTTATTTAATTAAACTTACCTGTTAACTAAAATTAAATTAATTATATTCATCACAGCAAATGGTACCAACGACGCCACAGGTAAAAAGGATTTAAAAGATTGCTGCTGATCGTTTTCTTCAAAAGTACTATTTTCATCTTGCATTTTAAATAAAAAATACTAGAATTTTATAAATATCTTAATTAAAATATCAAACCGGAAAAGCAGTAATAAAAAAATTCCATGGTATTAGACCACCCAATCCACACAAAAAACATATAATATAAACCGCGTGATATTTATCACAAGGTGGTTCACTATGTAAAATATTATTTTCCTTCATTATTTATCAAAAAGTAAATTCAAAATTTAACAAGCACAAAAATACCGGTATCAACTCTCGCTTTTCTAATTGTACAATATATTTTAGGTCATTCGTATATACACCTTTTCCAGTTAAAATAAACAACTGTTTATTTATTGTATAAAGTTTTTGAACAAAAAATTGGTTTTTTTTAATTATTAATAAAATAATTATTAATTTTTATAATTAATAATATTTATAATATAATTATAATTCGGTTTGTACTAATAAATTCACAAAAATACCTACGGCTCTTAAGTACCTCCCGTATGGAGACAGGCTTTCTAGTTTACATCTCTTCCCATTAATAAATAGGAGACT